>LQNS02278163.1:8849955-8868368 GCA_001587735.2 Parhyale hawaiensis
GTAAATGGGCTGGTATTATCTTTCTGCACACTTGGCAAATGGGCTGGTATTATCTCTGTGCACACTTGGCAAATGGGCTGGTATTATCACTGTGCACACTTGGTAAATGGGCTGGTATTATCATTGTGTACACTTGGTAAATGGGCTGGTATTATCTTTCTGCACACCTGGTAAATGGGCTGGTATTATCACTGTTCACACTTGGTAAATGGGCTGGTATTATCATTGTGCACACCTGGTAAATGGGCTGGTATCATCATTGTGCACACTTGGGAAATGGGCTGGTACTGGTTTTGTACACTCTTTTTGAATGAGCTATTATTGTACACTACTAGAAAATTAACTGGCATTTGTTCTGTATACTCATATAACAGTTGCATGGCTGGTGACTCATTTACGTGCAGTAAATTATGACATTATCTTTATCAAGCCACTGGAAAAGATAGCTGGGTTGCGATACTCGACTGGTGATTTATGTTCATCGTCACGCAAATGGGCTGCTGCTCCAAACGGTGACTCGTCATGCTCTTGTTTTAAATAAAATGTACTGTACACAAAGGAGTAATTAAGTTATTTAATTTACAACAAGATTTTCTTCTGGGCGGTTGCAAACAGAACAGCTTTGACCTTATACTGAATCTTAAGCATGTTGTTGCTACAAGTGGTTTCTAGCAAAGTGGAGTTGTTCTAATTTTAAATTTGGATCGTGAATTTGTTTTTTTTTTAAACTACAAACAAGTATCCTTTATTTCGATATCTAATTTTGAGTATGCTAGTATTGCAAATATTCAAAGCAAACCGGGTTTGTGTACACTGTAAATTAACTGCACGCGTTAAGTTCTAATATTGTGTATCTTAAATTTTGTAAAATTACCCAAATCTCATTCGTTTTTTTAGGCATCGTGACACCCCTTAGCGTGTTTAACTTCACTAAACTTACGTAAAAACAGCACTTATATAATATTCACAGAGTGCCTAAACTTATCCACTCCAAGAAAACCAGAACTATTGAGTGCACATCATTTCTAACCATAAAGTTTTTCCACGCCTGCCAATTGCAAAATTCAACACTACAGCGAACGGTCTTCATAAATTTATTTCTGTTTGATTTTTGATTGGTTTTGAAGATTTCTGTCTTGTAGGGTTGTGTCGCCAGGCTGGAACATCTTCCCTACAGATGCCTCATCAGCGTTAGTAATTTCAGTGTTGATTGATATTTTGAGATTTACACATTTTTTGGCCTATTTTTTCATTCTTTTCTATTAGTTATGTGATAAACAAAATTTCTAAGTTCAATTCGTGTAAAAAAAAGTTATAATTTAACTGTTCTTCTGTATAAAAGTTTTATTTCTATCGTTATTAGCCGCACTTAACCAAATTGTACTATTTTGTTACTTTTTAGCTCTATTGTAATCCTTCTAGAAAAATGAATTTCTAGCAACTTAGCACAAGCTAATTCAATAGAGGTAATAGGTAAATTAAGTTGTTACATTTTTAAGATATTTTTATCAGTTCATTTCTAATATTGGCAACACATATTCTCTCAACTCTCATCTACTTCGTATTTCTAATGAAGAAGACATTTCAGTGCACTATTTCTACTCTTTGGAACGGACAAGTTTTATAATACACGTTTTTGGTTTGTTTGTTTTCGTTTTGCGAGTTTGTGTGTAAGTGAGTTGTGCTCGAGAGGCGACTCCATAATAACGATACCTTGATTTTTTCTTGTTTACAACTTGTTTTTCATGTAGATTACAGCACTATACTTCTACTGATATTTTAGCTCTGCTTTAGTGCAGTATTATAAAGAAAAAGTGCTGAAATTAACATTTAGGGGATTGAAAATTGGGTCATGCAGAAGAACCCCTGTGTATAGGGGGGGGGGGAGAGGAACTCCTCATGCAGAGCAAAATAACCATCCTATCAGCAAGAAAGATTCAACCATCATTGATTTTTCCACCCCACTCGAACTCACAACGATAGAATCCCTCTACAATCATGCAACAAAACCTAGCCTGAACATTATGACATCGGCTGTACCTCTACACTCAATTCATACCTAATCCCTAATCCTCTGACTGCACATGTTTATCGACATCCGGCCCCTCTAAGCTGCTTCTTTCATTTGTATTTTAGGATTTGCCCAAACAACACTCCCTCCGCTGTTACTTAGATATAAGAATTTGTGTTGATAGGTTTTTCGTCTATTGATTTTAATTCTCTATAGATGGGATAGAATCCCGCAACGATAGATTTTATCTAATGTTTAGTCGACTTAATATTTTTCAGAAGATAGATTCAACATATGGGTATTCCCCTCATGCGAGCTTTTCGTTGAACGCAACCCTCGCATGTGACGGGAAGCAGGTGCACTAAATACTTAATAAATAAGAACATATATCCATTACTCAGTTCACTTACTTCCTTAAATATCAACATCATTCCTTTTGACTAACACATTGAATGAGATAACTGGTAGTAGACAACCCAATAGGTCCGTTGCCAGTGAACAGTCGGGACTGATGCTTTTGTCTTCTATGGGCTATTGCCGTTTTTAAAAAATAAATTATTCATACAATTGCGAGAAAAAAAACGCAGTCAGTGGAGGTTATTCTGCAAGCACAATTAGTTATAGCAAATCTGAGGGGATTTGGAGACGCTAAGTGAGATGAATCATAATCATAATTGAACAAATTGCATCTGCGTTGGCTCGGAGACTTCATGTTTCATGGGCATCAAAGATAATGAATTAGAGCAGCCTCTATATATTTAAACGTTAAGAGTTGGTGAGTCCTTAGAAGGAGTACGTAGTTGAGGGAGGTGCTGCTCCCACTGCTTGTCTAAATGATTTTGAACGTTTGGACTGTTGCTACTTCGACAGTTCTCGAGAGGAGTCTACAGTATACTAAATGTTCCCTATGAAATACAGGAGAAACTACAAGGCGAACATTCATGTCCGTATTAAAAAGTCCCGTTGTAGGCGCGTCGAAGAAAACATTGAAATACTTGAATGTTTATTTTTATTGTCTCTTGAGTCGTCTTTGTTCGAGAACAACGATTCCCAGTCCCTGAAGACTCCTCTCGTATGGCATCCTTCGCAGCCGGGGTACACATAGGTAAGTTTGGTTTCTTTACGTCGGATACTTTCCATTTTATCTAAATTTCGGCACTATGTGGCAACCAGAATTTAAGTTTTAATCTTCTGATTAGCACGAGCAGGTGTTCATTACCAATTCCTGTTCACTTTCTAAGCGCAAGCATCTTTTATTTGAATTAAAATATCCTGAATCCTCTAATAGGTATCGACATGTCTTCATTACAAAGACTTGTTTACCTTCGGAATAAGAGAAACGTTCTTCTTTGAAACTTCACGCACTCACTCTCGCAAAAGTTTCCCCTCGAAAATGACGATAGACTTCGGTGGACTGTGAAGTCCAAATGCACAAGTTGCCCACAAGTTCCAAGCCCAAAACGGAACGAATGTGTGGAGTTGCTGCAAGCTCTGCTTCAACTGGGAAAAAGTGTTTNCGAAAATGACGATAGACTTCGGTGGACTGTGAAGTCCAAATGCACAAGTTGCCCACAAGTTCCAAGCCCAAAACGGAACGAATGTGTGGAGTTGCTGCAAGCTCTGCTTCAACTGGGAAAAAGTGTTTCTCTGGAAATTGTGAGTCCGCGGGCCACAACTGAAGAAGTTTTTTTTTTAAGTTGCCCGTGCTGTAAATTGAGGAAAATACTGTTTATGGATTTTCCATTTGAGATGGTGAAAGAGTTAGGTGGGCAAGCTGGGTTAGTGAAGTTGCTAGACCAGCTAGATTAGTTAGCGAAGGAGCCAGATGGACAAACACAAGTACAAAACGGGCGAGAGAAAACTGAGTTTCTAGAGTAGTTAGATATATCAACTGAGCTCGCAAATGGATTCAGTTTGCGCTGAATTTTAGTTAAAATTAAAGTTTTCATCCTATAGAATATCAACATTAACTTTTCCAATCTCTCACGCATTTCATATGTATGGGTCGATTATTCTGAAAGCGCTTTATTTGATGCGAGCATACTTTGTCCTAATGCATTCCAAAGAAAAAATTCTATTGAGATAAAAAACCTAATATTATCAGTGCTAATTTTATCTGATTTTCCTCGCATATATTTTGCCCACAAACACACCATCTGGATTTTCTACATCTCTTCTTCCTTACTATATATCCTCCTTGCATTTTTTAACGACCGTCTAATATCACGACGAAATCACTTCATTCATGCCTCGTATACTCCCCCGACCACTCCTTCAATCCACTTAAATTAAACTTATGAATTACGGCAGTGAATTACAGTGGCAGATGCGCAATTGGACGGAGCCGGCAATCCAGCACACAGGGGCAGATCGAGAGGAGGTCGCAATCCGGTGTAGTGCTGCCGTGGATAACAGCTAATCCAATTACCTGCCACTGAAACGGGACCGGAAACTCCGCGTGAATGGAGATGATTAAGTCATTGCTGCACGCTCATGATTACTCGCCACCATGCGGGCGATGCCGTTAATCATTTTACCTATCGAGCAGCTATACAATTTTCCTCATTAGGGGAAGGCCATTTATCGTTGTATTACTTATCGAGCAGCCATGCAATTTTCCTCATTAATGCAGGACCATTTATCGATTTGCTACTTACTCATCAGATATGCAATTTTCTTCGTTATTGGGAGGACTATTAAACGTTTATTTTAAAGTATCTGAAATTTTACTGCTTCTCGAAGTAACAATTTAAAATAATTTTTAGGTGTATTTCCACTCTCAATGAGAGTAGACTGTTGCTAACCTAAAACCTTTGCTTCGGAATTATCATTTCTCTGCTTATGGATTGAAACGCAGTACTATAGATCGTTTACTTGTAAGCGAACAATGCGTATTGTCTTTTTGAATGCCGATGACGTATCACTATCCATTTGCTTTGTGGATTAACACTACATCTATTTAAAGTAATTTTCTATAAACTTCCTATTGAAAAACAATCAGCGGATTAAAGTACGAACATTTCAGTTAGTATTGTGAACTGGTGCAGCCCCAGTCAAGGTGATAGCTTCGCGTACTGAGCTGTTGCCGACAATTGGCAACACAGCGTCCAGCGGATATATTATATTGCCTTTGTTTCACACTCATTATATATTATGTTGCCTTCATTTCACACTCATTATATATCATATTTCCTTTGTTTCACACTCAATAATGACAATAGAGTCATCCTGCAATGACGGTCGTTTTCTTTCAAAATGTAGCTGCAGAAAAATATCATATTCGGAAAAAAATCTTTGGTATTTTTTTTTTTAGAATTGCTCTCTCTTCCCAGTCGCACGTCATAATTAAGCGTTATATTTTAACAATTTTTTAAAGTTTTCTTTCAGTCGATAGGTGATGTTATTTCACGCAAATGTTGACAGTTATGTTAATGCCAAAAGGGATTTATTAATTTTTGTCTACATTTTATTGATGTTATTTCACGCAAATATTGACAGTTATGGTAACACCAAAAGTTCTTTAATAATTTTTGTCTACATTTTATTACCAACGACTATGAGACTAATCGCCTGGTAAGCATATTTAAAATTAATTTCTATGTGGAAAATCAACGTAAATGATCTAAACACTTTCTAACTATTCTCATTCAACAATACAAGTGCATGCAGTTACATTCGTAATTCAATTATGCTCTATCTCTGAGTTCAATATTATTCCAATTTTTTCTGTCGTTTCTGTAAGTCCATTACAGTTATGCATTAGTGGCTGCTTAGTGAGTCATGTATTATTAATTAATCGGAGCGTATTCTGCGTCTTTTATAAAGGATTTTGAAACTATGTTATCTCTAAAGGAAACAAATGTTTTGCTTAGTGAGTTTATAAGGTTAACACTACACGGTTTAAGTGGCTCTCCTTCTGCGAAAATTAACGTTAAATGAACACGGTAAAGCGTAAGAGCGTTTCCGTGTTCTTTATTTAGTCAGGGGACTGACACTGACCCGAGGTGTATATATATTCCTCAATTAAGAGATCCTCCTTAGTTATTCAGTTACAAATGACACCACCTCTCTCATTCATTAACTGCCTCCTGCATAGTTTACAGTATGAAGCAGAATGCCGTGTTCTAGATCAGCTCCTTCGCTAGAAATTGGCCGTCGTCTTATGAAATTGTAACTGGAGCCTGAAAGTTTCAGCGCGACCGCTGCGGAGATTACGTCGACAGCAAGAGACAGTCCGCTTACCTTTAACCGACTTATAATCACGTCGAAAAATTCCGACGGTTATAAAGTCAGAAAAACGCCATTAAGCGTCTCTTTTGGGGCGTTCCACACAATGTTCTTAGTCGTAAAATGCTTTCAGGAGCAGTGAATAAAAGGAAATACGGGAAATTTCTAGTAATTTTGCGGTAATTTGGAGTGAAAACCATGCAAAGTACGTCTGATCTTCTCTTGAAGATGCACCGGGCTTGTTGGTTATGGGGAAGATAGAATTTTTTTGAGGTACTTTTTTCAGCAATTTCGAGTGAAAACAACGCAAAGCGACTCCGTTCCTTAATTACACGGCGATGCTTTCAGGAGTAATAGCTATAAGAAGGATAAAACTTTTCTGTAGTATCACAGTATTTTCGGTGGCAAACAAAGCAAAGCAACATTGTTCTTAGCACGGCGATGATATCAGGAACGTCAACTCTGAATGAGTTTTAATGCTATTATCCGATATTTTTGGAGCATTTTAGGCTATAATAGCCCAAACTAACGTTTCCCTTTTACAAACGAAGACAACAGGAAAGTTCTGAATGATTCCTACGTTAATGACACTTTTAAAGGGCAGTCGCATGTGACTTCCTGGAATGGCTATACATATCGGGCCTATTACAGATGCGATTTTAATTTCATTCATCTGTATCACATTAAGCCTCGTGTCTCACTCCTATTTTCAGGCACCATTTTCGTCAGTCCTCAGTATCACTTCCAGTCGTAAGACTCTCTCCCAATTGCAATTAGTTTCAGTTTTCGGTTTCAGTGTATTGTTTCAAAATCATAAAACACCAGAACAAGACGGTTATGAAATACACAAAAAATAGAAACGAGCCCCTAAAAAAGCTACAACACAGCATTCACTAGTCTCTTCTATAACAACGTCGACAAAGATCTCTATACTGACACCTAAAATCTCTGTGTGACATAGATTGTATCAAACATTCAGGAAGATCATCAAAAGCTCTCACGCACTGAAATACGGAGAACTGTTTTTCTAGCCCAAGCCTAATCGTAGATAAATTAAATCGTATGCATCTTATAACATAATGACAATCAACTTGCGAGGCACTACAATGGCTCTCAAAAAATGCAGTCTCACCTAATATTGCCATACGCAAAAACTTAATCAAATAATAAAAAAATAGCGATAGACGTCATCGAATTTTAAGACATTTAAATCCAAGTACATGGTATTAGTGGAGACCGAAGGTACATTGTCTTGATCTCGCTTTACTCGCAATATAATCCTAAGAATACCGTTCATTAATGTTTTGATCGGCTTGACAATGTTTTCACTAGCTCCACCCTACATTATAATAGCATAGGTGAGGTGGGAGTGAAACAACGAATAGTATAGAGTTAGTAAAGCTTCTTTAGGCAAGGTTAGGTTAGGTTAGTTAGTTAGTTAGTCCACTAAAAAATAATGTGTTACTAGATTTCGTTCACATCGTCAGTCAACAGTATTTCCCTCAACAATAACTATAAAAGAACAACTTACTGCACATTTCACGCTCAATTATTACTCTAATGTAGGGCTTGTTTCGGTTGTTTCATATGTGCATCCCCGAATCCTTCGTCATTCAAACCTAATAAGTGCATACATATTTTAATAGCAACTGTTAACATACAGTAGATACGTTGTGTGTGTAGGTGTCTTTGAGTGTGTTTGCTTCGAGACATCCGCCAAACCGCCGAATATAACTAACCAATCGTATGCGGTTCGATTACCCCCACTAGCTCTAAGAGGCAGTGCTCTGAATCCTTCAACAAAAAATTTTATATTACAAAGTCTTTAATTTCTTTAGATAATCACTATTTCCTTACTAACGACTTCTAAGCAGATTACTTGCAATGTCTCGCATTTCTTCCAGCTGGTACGGGTATCATTATCATTCCTTGACGTCAACATCTTCTCAAGATCATTTGGCGGCGTCTCAAGTTGTTTTCCGGCTCCCAGACTCCATCTGACTCAGAGTTTTGCTCAAAATTCCCCTAAGTTGTTAGACAGTTTATCCCTGAGGCTGAAAATACCCTAGCTCGGGCGCAGGGCCCTGCCTTTGTCAACAACTTGAGATGAATCAGGTTAGAAGATCAATGGTTTCTTTATAAGGGGCATAACCAGTGCAAACTTTTCCCATCATGGAGAGATGCTGAGGCTGGTAAGCCCCGCAAAATGCAGGAAGTTTTGCAAAGTATAAGTATCGGTCGCCATTAACTTTCGACAGATGCAAGCTTAAGTCTTGCTGTAAAAGTAGACTTAAAAAGTATACGCTCCCATGTCAGTAGTTTTCTCAGTCCACGTTGCTCATTTTTCAAAGTATAAAAAGGAGTAACCAGCCTACGTATAACAAGCATATTTAGTAAGGAAATGTTTAAATTTAAAACAGGTTTATCTCTAAAGCTGGAACGCAGGGATATAATCTTGGCCCTATTTTTCAACCAAACTTGAATGACAGTCATCCGACAATTATTCTCTCCTATATTATAAAACTTGTGGACCCGTGCGTGAGAAAATTCACCCAATAATCGATACGTTTGCTCTCTTCTCTAACTTGCCGTTTCCACATTTTTCCGCTCACGCTTATTAGCAGCTCTTATTTTCTTCTGTAATCTTTCTGCCTCAAGTCTTTGTTGCCACTGCGTCGCACAGGCGCTTAGTCTCTCTCTATTGGTAGCACGTCTTCGTTCTTGAGACTGCAGTAGTCTCATTCTTCGTTTACGTTCCCTATCCCCTTTATTAATTAAACGTGCGTCTTCCAAAGTAAAATCTTAAGTAAAACACTGCAATAAACTTGAATATAATTCCAGTCAGCTTATGTGCAATCTGAGCGCACGGTATCCATGATACTGTATTCCATACTTACATATCTGCTTCGTTGAAGTGCTGAAAATTTGGCCTATGAAGCGAAATCTGCTCTCTCTGATAAAGACAGTAAACTAGAAGCAAAAATTGTCTACTGCCCGTGCAGTAATTATTTAATTCCAATGGTGAGAGCTGCGTTGATCATCTGCTGAATTTATACGTTGTGACCTGCGAGAAAAATGTTATAGAATCATACTGCAGAAGCTGCATATATGCATTTTTTTCGATTTCAAAAAGTGTTTCAAGTAAGAAATGCTTTCAGATCAAGCGATAAGAATTCCACTTTAGCCATCTTCTGCAACCTTGTCATCGATATCTATGGAAACGTAACTAAAGCACAAAATCTGCAACCTCGCCTATTTTTCGCCTATTTCCTTACGAGCAGACACGAAATAAATAAATGCAAGAAGTATTTTGTTATATAAGGATGAGCAAACGTCAAACATGAAGTGAGAAATAAACTAATTTAATAATTTTAGGGAACTGTAGAATTACATTTCTTCTATCTTGGCACATCTATCGCCATTGCAGTACGAAAGCTTCATTTTGACAGTCTGAAAAGTCCCAATCTTCTCATGAACTTTCCAGTCTGAACTCCTGCTGCATTTCGATGCAGTACAAACACAACTTCTCTATCACACACAAATTCCTGAACTTTCCAGCTTCTCCCTAAAGAAAACTAACCGCCGCATCTGTCCAATTGGCCGGAGTACGTCGACCGAAGTATAGAGCGCAAGACAACTGTCATAAGACAATCCTTGAGGAAGTTGTCACACAAAGGCTCCCTTTCGGTAAAGTTTCAAGGATGAAAAGTCGTCTGTCATCAAAGTCTCAGCAGCCCTTTAATCTCATTCGAAAGCAAACTATTGCCATTGTATTGAGTCGTGTGCTGCAGACAGCTATCGGTACCTGCACGGAGGAGAGAAGGTAAGAATATGCCCCAGGCCCTATTGTGTGTATTTACACGAGAGCACGTACTACCCGTACTGCGAAACACACACGTCTGTACAGTTAGGTATAGATTAATATGGAGTCAAGGAATGCAGCATCAGCAGTTCTGTTACTCATAGTTTAATGGGTAGAAGGGAGGGATGGCGTTACTGACTAAACGGTAGCGCTACGGTTGTCAAATAAGCCTTCCATCACTGATATCGTATCTCAGACAGTCTATGATTGACTGCAGCCGTACACTCCTTTTGGCCCTTGACGTGTTTGCTCTGTAGCACGAACCAGTGCAAATGGGTTTCTTAATTGGGGCGTGCGGTCAAGGCGACATTTATTACCTTTACAGTTATATACGCATCCGCATATGCAGTTGCGCATGTACAGTTTATACGCATACTTGCTTTGTGTAATATAAAACTGTATCCCTGAGCGATGTATTAATCGCCTAAAATTTTCTTCGAATTTCCTTACATTAAAATATAACATGTTTTACATCAAACACACTTCATTTGCTCCTGTTCACTATCATGAGCACGGTACATGCGGAATGGGACTTTTTGACGCCTATTTTTTGGTGCCGACGTTTTATTTTTTGGCCACAATTTATGGATTTTGGTGCCCAATATTTAGGTTAGGTTAGTTGAGGTAAGGTTAGGTTAGGTAAGATAAAGTTAGGTTAGGCATGGTGAGGTTAGGTTAGGTATGGATAGGCTAGGTTAGGTAAGGTTTGGTATGGTTAGGTATCGTTAGGTAAGTTTAGGTTAGAAAAAGAGCCGTTAGCATGTTTCCGTGATTTAGCCCACAATCGCGTGATGCATTACATAAATAACCTTAGTCAATATTAGTGTTCATGTTATCTTCTTAAGTGTATGAAAGTTGACCAGCGCATTTTACATATTGTGCGACTATTTCATTGTTAGTTTTAGATATTAAGCTAAAATTAAAGGTTTTGTAGTAATTTCGTCTTGTCCATATACCCTGTTTCAATTTGAATCAGCGCCAAAATATTCGGGGCCAAAAAAAGAAGGATCCAAGAAATCATGGCACCAAAAAAAAATCAAAGTAAAAAATCAGCGCAACAACATCGACGCCAAAAAGTACCGGATCCCCGAACGTGATGACTGCAGATAACCAGTTTGTATTCAAAGCACAACACGGAACGGAAATTGTTATATTTACAGGTCGTAAATCATTTCACGGAAGGTGGCTCTTCTGTGTACCTGTGTTTTCTCCATGCTAACGCTGCATTTGACCGAACTCATCATTACTTTCTTTTAAGTGAAAGTTTGAGAAGAAAATTTCCCCTTATGTTGTTAAGACGCTAAAGTATTGATTCCAAACACAGAAATGTATTGTGAAATAAGGAGTGGCAATGTCATCAGTGTTTAGTATGACTAACTTCATACGACAAGGAGGCTTACTTTCCCCAATTCGATTTGATATCTTCATTGAAAGTATCCACTTCCAACTCAACGCAAGTGGAGTAGAGTACCGGCCGTATTAATGGTGAGGCTGTAAATGCGCTCAGCTATGCTGATGACATAGTTCTTGCCCCTACCCATTCCAGCGGTCTGTAAAACTGCTCTTAATTTACGAGAACGTAGCTAGCAAACTATGCATTGAATACACATAATACAGTTAAAACGGTGCACATTTGCATTAAACCTAGGAGAAACAACTTGCCCACCGATAAAGTGGCTCGTTTCACTGGTGTCGAACTTACTTACGTGAACAGTTTCTCTCACCTGGGTCATCCAATCACTGATTATTTTCGTGATAACACGGATATAGAGAAAGAAACACGAAGCTCCATGCAGTGGGCAACATGCTAATCAGGAAGTTTGGTCCCTATTCTGAAGAGGTCAACCGTCGTCTGTTACGGAGTTATTGCTAGCCCTTGTATTGTAACTCGTTATGGTCGAACATAAGCATAAGTCTAATGGAAGCCTACGTGTAGCACGCAATGATATATTTCGTCGGCTGATAAATGTGCCGAGTTCAACTAGTGCAAGAGGGCATGATATTTCATATTTGCTCAAAATATACTGACTGCCTCAAAGTACGGACAAGGAAATATGTTTTCATTCTTCAGATCAGCTTAGATCAATCTGACAACTTTTTAGTCAAAGTGATCAGCAATGGACCTGGCTTTGCAAACTCTCTTAACGTATACAGCTGATGGTAGTATGTACTGTTGCTGCGCAGAGGCCAAACAATGGACCCCACTACAAGGTAGCATGCATTGTTATCATCAGTCTACAATAATTGTAGAGATAAGGGGGCCTCACGCATCTGTATCAAATTTCTATATATGTACTTAACAAAGAGTGTTTATTTAGCATTCATTTTAAATATATTGTAATTGTTTGACACTAATGGTTCGTTGGTTCTTTAAAATCGACTTAAGCCAAACACAATCTGCCGAGAAGTTATACAAGAACATAATTTCTCGCCGTGAATCGTGTTGCCGGTGTTAAGGGCAAACTCGCTACGCTTGCGACGCTGGAAACTCCAAATTACGGCACATGATTGGCTTTGCGGCTTCTCATGAGTAACTTATTCAAGGTTAACAACTGAAATTTGATACATCGGGGGTAACCAAATCGCTTGATTTAGGTTTTGGGCGAGTGGAACAGGCCTAGACCGACTAGGACCAGCCCAAACATTATTATAATTCTGAAGCACAGGTTTAATTTTAAATTCTCGCCTTTTTAGGTGTGGATTTCTTCTCGTTTCACTTTGCCAATGATTCCCATTTTGACAACAAGCAAGATTCTGCATACTTACCTCATTATCTCCAGGTATAAAATTCCACTCACTATGTTCCAGCAAAATTACATTCTTCAGAAAATACGACACGCCATAAATTTCTGATCCCTGTTGCCCGTCTTCTATGTCCCACTTTAATCTTAGTCGTAAATTTTCCATCATTGTGCCCGATTACACAAAAATTGCCTATTTAAAAAAAATTAACTTCCTGACACCCTTGTGGTGACAAATATCTACTCTTTGTGCTACAACAAACTGCAACTTTTTGTCGTGCATACATTTCAGTTTAGTGTTCATTATTGTGTTGCAGATTTACTTTTCACTCGTAGCACATATTTTCTCTGAAAAAGCACTGTAGCTCTGATTCCGCATTAAAAATATTCACTCCTTTCGTATAATAGTAACGTTGCATTCACCAGGCAGCACACCACTCTACTTTTTTTTCTTATGGTCCCAGTGACACACCTTTCATCTTTATTGTCTTTATTCCTGGGCACAAATTTCCTCTCATTGTGTTACACCAAAATTACATTCTTTAGAGAACACGCCATTCATTTCTAGCCGCGGTAACGAAGGAGAATATTCCACACAAATTACGGGGCTTGTTCAAGCACTCGCCGTGAATTTGAAGTTCTCTTTAGAGTCACCTGCAGGGACACACTTACCAAATATCTTCCCTCTGAAGTACCTGCCTTCAAGAGACCTTTCACATTTGCATATCATTTGCTCGAACCGATGGCACCTTCCGGTCTGACTAAGATGAAAGGCTTTGAAATGTCTGCCGCAATTCTGCCAGAGCTGAAAAATTGGAACAATCTTAGCGTGAGTCTCTTCAATCAGGTAAGTCTTATTATATAAAGATAGAAAAATTATAAGGTTGGTCGTAATTTCATGTTTCCGAAACTACATTTGTCACGTGACTCGGATCATGTCAAGTGAGAAAGTTGTAGGGTTGCGACAAATTTCATATGAATGAAACTCTACTGGTCATGTGACTTAGATATGTAAAAGAAGCTTCCAATATTGGTCTCATTTTTGGACGTAAAACATATAACGCTGTTGGTTGTTAATATTGAACTTACTTATATTGTATTGGAGTCACTTAAGATATCTGTAATGGCAGGTATATATTCTCGGAATGACCGTAGCTTCGTAGTTGCAGAACCGTGGGTGAAATCACATGACTCGTACCATGTTGAGTAGAGAAATAGTATAATCTAGTAAGCTGCAATCCTTCCAGCTATTAAAAAGTTAATGATTGCGTTAGGTAGATCAAATTTAAACTACAAAGTTTACACTAACATTGCGCGCAACCATAATTTTTTGTATATCAAAGAATAATAATTACACAGATCAGCAAGCATGTCGTTGCACAGATTTTTTCAACTGTACTATCGTTGTTCTTAACCCTTACGTTGCAGACACAATTATTAGCTCAATGTCAGACTGCTATTCAACATGCAGAGAACTTCCTTACTTACCCAAAACCAATGGCCTTACGAACATTATTCTGTTTCTCTATCAATACTCTCTTTTAGTCTGTCTCAGTCTAGTTACTACTGAGCACCACTTATTACCTGCTGTGCCACGGGTCCTTTTGAATTTAAAAGTAATTATTACCCACGAGCGAAGCGAAGAGTGGTGATACTGTTTTCGTTTACGATTGTAGGTCTGTTTATTTGTGTGCTTTTTTTCGCTGTCCACCCAAAATAGGCAAAAGGAGTTGAGCCATCTCCACATCTTTTTCTGGGAGTCAGGTGGGTTGACCTAGATGTGAAAAATAAAAAAACTCTAGAATAAACTGTCCATAAAAATTACGGCTTTGAATTTATAACTCCCGACTCAGCACTTTCAGATCCTTCTCCCGCCCCCACTTACCACGGGTGTTGGCCACACGCCAGGAGGCTTTTTAGTTTATTTTAATTTGGAATTTATTTGTTTTAATTTGAAATTGATTTATTTTAATTCAAAACTTATTAATTGGAATTCGAACTTGACTTACATCAATTTGAACTTAACTTTTTTAAATTTGAGCTTGAATTATTTCGATTTTAAGTTGAAAAAATATTTAATTTTTTTAGTTTTGATTCTCTTTCGAGACCTGGTGCATTACTTTCATTCAGTGATGTCAAATTGCACTTCATACGAATAGGCTGCATGTTACATGCCCTCAAGATTGTTACTATTAATTTTGCCCTGTTGCTGTGGTGTAGGAGTTCTTCTGTTTGCAGAACTATTATCCGTTATTTAGTTTTTGTTCCTACTACTAATACTAATTCACCGGTCATCCCTCCTCTTTTTTTCGATATGCCTCCTCATCGTACATTTGCATTGCTCTTTTGGAGCTTTCCGCAAAATAATAATTGCTTCAGTATTCAGTGGAATGTTTTATATACATCACTCCATCATGTGGTTGCGAACCAGTATTATTCATCTTACGACTGGCAAAATACCCACTTTTTATACTGACCGGTATGCATTTCTTAGACCGCAACAATGATCGCAGCCCCGTACCCATTATGCTTGATGCTAGAATATTCTTTAATATAGCATTCAACCTTAAATATGTTGTCAGCAATGGTCTCTTGTAAAGTAATAAAGACTCAGTCTGTTGATACCACGCAAGTTTGGTTCCTACAGACTAGACTCCAGTTTCGTCAGTACACTTTGATTCCAAACTTCAAGACGATTTTTTCGATTGTGTTCCATTTTTCAGCTACTGCGTGCTGTGCCATACATAGAAACAGCTTGTGCTATTCAGGCACAACGTCCAATGGAAGCATTTTGTGACATTTAACATAATGCTATTCGTACCAGTATAGCAAAAGTCGAAGATGACTTAAGATTTAATAACCCGATGGGCTCACCAAGTTTCAGTTGTAGATCTTTACAAAATGAATGCCCGTTGATTACTATTGGCAGTAGTAGTTGTAGTAGTATTCTCCTGGTTTAGCCAATTACGATCTCTTCCTTGACTGAAATTTATTTTTTCCTTCTCGCGCGAGCGTGATTGTTAGGTAGCTCTTAACGCCTCGGTCAGGTCAATTGAGCAAACCATACACTACCGTGACTCGGTACATCTAATCCAATACTTATATATTGACATTATAAAGGTTGTTTAATTACATGTGTGTTAAAAATTACATTCGACATTATATTATTAGCCAGAATACCTCCCGCCTGTGGAGAAATACATGTTATTATTATTAAATATAGGAGAAATTATTTTGACCAAGCGGCAATGCTAATAAAGATCAGGAACATGAATCCCCTCTGCTCAATGAAAATGGCCCCGTTGGTCTTCCTGCTGCCAGCTATTTAGTTATAAAATTTAATCTTGTAGCAGTTCTTAATATTGCAGACTAAGGTATTTTTTGTAGACTTTTGCTATTAATATTGTTTTGTATTAACACAAGGCGCTGAGATTAATCATAGAACTTAGCCGAACTTATGCTATACGATACCCTATTTCTTCCCGGAAGAATATACCTGTAATGATAGTGTTCGAAGGCGTTCAATATGCAGCTTATAAAATAGAGCTAAGAGGTTTTTTCTAATAAGAGCGGCAGCCTTGAAAAAAAAAGGACGGGAATTTTCTGAAAATACTTCAAGGTTGCCATAAATTATTGACAGGAGAAAATGGTAGAGCTTTCTGTTTCAGGCATCTAAATTAGCGGCGGAACATCAGTATAGTTTGCTAATCTTGATTTGATTATTTGGAACAAATTTTATCAACACCTTCCGAGAGTATCAATGTTTGCTTAGATTTATTTGCGTTCCGTAGTAACGTAAGGTCCAAAAGCATTAATATTTTGCTGATAATTATTTGATGAATTGTGCTTAAATTCTCAAACTGAAAGAGGCATACTTTTCGGCCCGCAATAGAACAGTAAATAACTAATATTTTCCACACCTGCTCTTTTAGCTCTTTTTTTACACATCCAAAATATCAATACTAATAGATACACCAGTTGCGAACCACAAAACGCGTTTGGAAGCATACTATATTTCTTTTGCTGTGTTAATGTATTATAGATCTTTTGAAGTGTGATTATATTCAGTCTGTCATATATTCATAGTCACACCTGCGTTACGTGGAGCGCATTTGTAGACTTGCTTTGCTATTTTATTTTGATGTGTAATTGTAGTCAATCTTCGTCCTAAGAGGCATCACAATATTACGCCACTTAACATGTGCATCGTATAAATCAAATTGTTTTAGACAATTTTTTTCTTCTTTAGTTTAATTGTATTTTATTATTATCGGGGGATTTCACGACCCAAACTGGATCGGTTGAGCGATGTTCAGCTCTACACTCTGGCGCCGGGTCACATCCCGCGAACTAAGGCTCAGAGCACTTTGCGGATGATTATTATCATTATTTAATTCAGCCCCAGGGGTAGATGCTAGCGGGGCCCTTTCCCTGCCGAAAAAATATTGTTTGGGCCTTATTAACCCGAGGGTACCAAGAGCCTTTTCCATAAGACATGTTGCAGCATGCTGCAGTTCCTGCTGACGAGATTTTATTATTAATATTAGTTTTTTCCCTAAAGTTAGATAGGCTCTCAATACACATGCTCTCTACGAAAAATCCTTCCACCTCAGCTCTGTGTAACCAACGCTGCTGTCAACGGAAAATAGTGTCAATATCATCTCCTTATCAAGATGCAGGCATTGCACTAGTAGATCTCTGCAAACTTAAGGCCAATTGTCTCTCATGTTATTTTTTTGTATTATTCTTATGTTAGTACTAAGCATGAAAATCTCAGGCTGCTGTGTCCTAACCTCGTTGGACATAGTCTCCATATGAGAAATAAATGTGTTTTTTTATTATATGACACAAACGTATGGGAAACACTTTCCAAGTTCATCAATATTTTGCTGACAATTATTTGATTATATGAAAGAAACGTATGGTCAACACTTTCTAAGAGCATCAGTATCTTGCCATGTCTTCTTTTCGGCAGTCTTCAACACCTTTCCAAGAACTGTAGCCTGTTGATTTGCACATTTTCATGCATTTAAAAAAAATAAAAATACATTAAAGTTTAGAGTCATCACATTGAAAGGAGCAAAAGCCCTTTTCCATGATTAGGTGGACCGTGTGGTCAACGATTTCCGTACGGGGAGCTTTGGACCAATTGTAAAACATCGTTCACACGTTTGTCAAGTGTTTTCCTACATTCATGTATTAAAAGTTTTAAATGTGTGTCTTTACGAACACATTGGTGTGTATAATTAAAGACTTACGTTAAACTGTTAGCAATCCCATCAGTTTGCTGAGCAATTAAGTGTCACTAGTCAACTTTTGTTTTCATCTTCATATTGGACTGAATTAAAACTCGGCAGTCTGCACCCTCTTTTCCTGTTGCTTAATAGACGGAGCAACGCATTCGAACGCTGTCATGAAGCATAAACAAAAGTCAAAAGACTAACGTGAAAACTGGCTTTCAGGTCAACACTCACCCTAAAACAGTCACACAATGTTTTTTGTTTCATTTTTTTATGCTCATGGAACGGAGCTCCTCCTATTCTCAAATATTCCAATTATGGCACAAAATATG
>LQNS02278163.1:8868934-8879259 GCA_001587735.2 Parhyale hawaiensis
TTTCGTAGGAATACGGTAAGTCAAAGAACTTTTGCAGAAAAATAAATAAATTAAGTTAGAATAAGGCTAAGCGCTTATGTTCGTAGTATAATATACTGCAGATCTTAAAATGTACTTATTCTTCATGTAAATTACTTGTTTATCTCACTGTGGTTGTGATCTTTAGCTATTAGTGGCCTGCCGCATTTCTATCACCGTTTACTATCTTAACTACATTAGTTGTTATAGTACCACTTGTTTTATTACCTCCGCCAAGGAGGTTATGTTTTCGTTGTGTTTTCTGTCTGTTTGTTTGTCTGTCTGTCTGCCATCAAGATAACTCAAAAAGTTACGAACCGATTTCAACAAAATTTACAGGGATTGTTAGGTATGTTAGGAGAAACAGATGATTAACTTTTGGTGAAGATATGTCCATCCGTTTGTTTGTTTGTCTGTCTCATTTTTCTCAGTGCCATAACTCAAAACGTCATGGATGGATTTTTATGAAATTAACACGAATTATTAGGCATAGAACAAAATGTAGCTGACCAAATTTTGGTAATGGTCCGTTTGTTCGTTTGTCACTGTTTTTAATTTTATGCTTGTTAGCGCAATAACTCAAAAACTAATAATGGATTTTTATGAAATTTATAGGGGTTGTTAGTAATGTTAAAAGACAAAAATGAATAAATTTTGGTGCAGATCGGTTTGTTCGTTTGTATATTTGACTCATGCTTGTCATAACGTTTGTTAGCAGTATAACTGAAAAAGTTACGAACGGATCTTGAAGAAAGTTGCACAAGCTGTTATTACTATCAAAAGGCACAAATGATTAGATTTTGGAGTTTATACAAAGAAAATTATGGTTTCTGATCCAATTTGAATTTTTAGCTACCGTTGCCTCGCTTGGCGGAGGTATGCACTCTAAGAGTGCTCTAGTTTGTAACTGAATTTGCCTTAGTTGTCAATAACTCTGCTTTACCTGTAATTGAATGCACCTGTAGCAGCTATTCCTAACACAGTCACACTAACCATCAACAGCACTAATATAAACTGTTGCTAACTTATTTATAATATCGTTAATAGCATTACAACATCAGTATAAGGTATTACGGCATAATTAAGCCAGTCAATAATTCCGCTCGTTTAACCTGTTACTGACATCGTTATGTTTATCATTAATATCACTTGCATAATCTCTTACTAGCATAGTTATTTTAGTCGTTAATATCGCTTGAATATTCTGTTAAGGAAGTAACAAGTCATGTACGTCATTAGTATACCCGCTGCAACTGCTAACCAGGGACGCTGAAAGCAATGAAACTGATCGTTACAAGATTGACAAACCTAGGCAAGCCATCTCCTGCAGCGCTGGGGTGCTGACTCAGCTATTGATTTCTGGAAAGTTTCTGAGGGGCACTGAGCTCTGACTGAAATGGGAATGGTCGAGGGCAGAGGTCGTTGCAGAAGAACCTTCCGTCGATGAAGCTATGCCTGTCGTTAATCTTCGGTCGACTGCAGCCGTACAAAATTTCTCTGGGGCCAGTTAGTCTATGTGACCTGCAGGAAGGAATCAGTGAGTGTAGAGTTGAAGTAGAGGTACCGTAAAGTTGACCTTACCTTTTCTGGTATCATCTATTACTGTTATATTTATCATTATTATCACTTGTATATTCTACCACTGACTTCGTCTTATCACTTATTAGCGACTTATGCTGCAATTGTTCCTGTGACCTAGCTATATAGTATTTGTCAATGTGTGCATAAACGTCCCTTTAAGTACACCCCTAGGTACTTCAGTTGAAGAACATTTCTTTGAATCTTTGCTGAGGCAGAAGTCCTAATAATAATAATAATAATAATTAATGAGTGTAAGTCCTTACAGCAGAACTCATGAGCTTATGAACAGCAAAAATGAATTTCAAAAATGCAATGCTAACATACAACCATTGAGACAATATTCCCAATTCGTTACACATATCTATGATTTTATACAGCGATATGCTAACTTTATTAATAGCAATAACTAACCACTATATAATAATACACATTTGTTTGTTGCTTGCATCCATGCTTGGTTGGTTGTGCTCTTCTCTGTTGTCATGGGGGCGTTGCCTCTTCTCGGACTGGACGACGTGTGGCAGCATTACGGTGCGTTCTACGGAGAGGCGGGGATGCAGCTGATGCACCTCCCGCAAAGAGATATATGATGTTAGATGTGATTTGCTGTTTTTTATGCATAATTAATTTCGTGGTTGTGGTTTTTTAGCTGTACAGTATTACTTCTCCTTTCATGTTTTCATTTCAGTTTTTATTTAAATCTCACTTCTTTATCATCATGTATGTAGTCGTAATTTCCTTCTGTCCTGTTTGACCTGACTAGAATGAGCAACCGCTTAAAAACGGCTGATTATGGCTGTCTCGAAGCTTGGTCTTCAACACAATCATAGGACGCTCACTTGGAGGCGGGTAAGTTAACATGAGTGTCGAGTTCCCTGTATTATCGACAATGTTTTGCGCTACTACGCTGTAGCTGGTTTGAGTTTGTGTGAGCAATGCTGTACTTCTAATTATAGGCCCAGAAATTTGCTCACAACTTGAAGTTGAAATGTTGAGAATGGTGACGTTGCCTACATACTTTACCTTAACATTGCTTCTAATTGTTCTGAAACAAGTGCCCTTGATGCTTAATAACTTGTTAAACTGGGTAAATGTAGGAACGAAGTACAATCAGTGAACTCATTGAGACTTTAGCTTGTGTGCAATGAATTTCGACTTGCATGGGTGTCGTGCCGAGGGTGTGTCGCGTATGGGACAGCGGCAGATCCGTGGCTGATCAGGCAAGAAGGGCGAGGTGTTAACTAGGTAGAGTTATGTAAATTGCCTGTTTTTTCCTTGCGTTCTACTTATCATGATGAGTTAGGTTTACCCATCCTATGGTGAGTGGAGCAGCACCTAGGAGGACGATGGCTAGTTAGGATCGTCCACCCAATGTTATAGGGTGACGACCTCAGGGGCGCGTGTACGTTACCTTAGCCATTATTAGCTAGGCCTTACGTGACGTCTGTCTTTCATGCCTATTTTGCTTCCATTCTTATGCTCCTGCTGGTGGTGCTTTGTACGTTCTTCCTCTTCTTCCGTGGCATGTAGTTCTCATGTCAGGTGGTCCGAAGTGTGAGCCCGCTCGTCCGTGGGTGTTGTTTCTGTCGGCTCCAGCGTGCCTTTTTCTTTCCCTCTCTTGAAACACTGTACTCGTGTCTACGGAGGTCTGAATGACGAATGCACCCACTCTTTGGAGTGATGGTAAGAATACTCCAGTGAGTGTGGCACCTCAGATGAGTACTCATGTTACACGGCTGTCGCTTACGGGTGTGTTATGTCCCTTAGGTTAGTTCGTCGTGTTTTGGGGAGTGGCGCGCCGGGGTGGTACCATGGGACACATCAGTCTTAGTTGGGCCTGTGGGACATGATTCCTTGCCCGCCCATTCTACCTATCTCCTTTACGTTGCTATTTCTAGTTGTTTTTCGTTTCATTCTTTCCCTGTATTTTGCTGCAGCTAGTCATTGCCCACGGTTGTCTTCGAGGTGATGGGTGTGTGCTGGGGAGCTATGCTTGCGTGTTGTGGCTCCTGAGTTCGCCTCCCTGCGGGATTGGTGACGTTGAGGTGCTGGGATTGCAGTGTCGGCGCTCGTGACCTGAGAGAATAAAATCATAAAATGAGATTCCAGAAGCTGCAAATATATAATTTCGATTTCAAGAAGTGTTTCAAGCAAGAAGAGCATTCAGATAAAGAGATAAGGATCCCACTTTCGCAATCTTCTACAACCTGGTCATCGATCTCTATGAAACCGTAATTAATTACAAAACCTGCAACCTGGCCTATTTTTCACCTACCTGTTTCACTAAGATGCGGGCACGAGATAAATGAATATACGGAGCGTTCTATTATATTAGGATTGTTCCTACTACAACGCTGATGACTGAACGACGACATCGCACGAATCTTGAGGTTAAAGCTGAACTGCGCAACCGTCCGTGTTTTCCTTAGTCTAAGGTAAAACTTTTTTTTTCGAATGTATGCTCGAAAGTAGAAATACTGCACTTTCTGAAATCCGCTACACTTTAAAAAAACTGATAGGTACTAGTTAATATGAGTCTTGATATGAGCGTAGTATCTATGATCGAGTTTTTGATCCTGTCGTGCACAAGCTATTGTGAGATTATCTTTAGCTGATTTTGTTCGTAGAAGTTTGAACTTTAAGCTAAGCTTATACCAAACATTTTCAATTCATAGGACTGCCAAGTTTCGATCCTGGCGGTTCCGCTAACTGCTGGTATCGAAGATACAGTAAACGCTGAATATTTCCGCTGCATTCTTTTGATCGAATTTTATTTTCTTGGTGCTACCTACTTGACTTTCAGGAATTCCTAAACTGATATTCTGGCTTTTACTTGCGCTAGGGATATTTTTTACCCTCGCGAACTCATGATAGCTCATCTTTAGTTAATTTACTGGAAGATCAAGGCTACAAGCATAAGGCATAATTTTCGCAACAATACTCATATAGCAAACACGAACAATAAAAATATTAATTGCGAAATTATTCTCCTATCTTTTACGGCTAGGTACTCTATAGTATATTATATAGTTTTAGAGTCTTTACATGGTAGTACTTTATATGTATAGCTAATACGAGAAGTGGGCATTTATAACAGCATGCGGACATTTGCAACCCAAGAACAGGATTAAAAAAAAAAAAAAAAAAAAATCAGCTGGATCGCCAGTGGCCGCCGTTGGCCGAAATTGCCCACCTCTGATTATTGCAATGCAAAAACGACTTCAACAAACGCATCCGTTCTTCAACTGATGACGTGTTCCATTGGCTGTGGAGACACTAATGAGTTGCTTCATATTTAAAACTCAGTTATTCATTCAATGACACAGAAATGGCCAACAGAAAAATACGATTCGTGGTATGAGAGCTCACGTGCTATCATACGTAGAGCTGAATGATGCACTTCCAGCAATTTTGGCACCGTTATATTTTCTTATAACATTTGTGCCATAAAACCCTTAATTAGACTACCAGCAGGCTGAGACTTTGATGGCCATGACACATGCCACTTTATTTTTGCGAAAAAGGCCCTAAAATTGCAAAAAAAAAAAAAACTGATTGGACCTTGCAACCCTGCCAATCTATTAATAATATATTATAGCAATTAATGAACGAGTAGCACCACCTCTGACCTCACAGCCTACAATAATTGGGTCAGGGCCACTGGCCGTAAAGCACACAATAATTGGGTCAGGACCACTGTCCGTAAAGCACACAATAATTGGGCCAGGGCCACTGGCCGTAAAGCACACAATAATTGGGCCAGGGCCACTGGCCGTAAAGCACACAATAATTGGGCCAGGGCCACTGGCCGTAAAGCCCACATTAATTGGGTCAGGACCACTGGCCGTAAAGCCCACATTAATTGGGTCAGGGCCACTGGCCGTAAAGCACACAATAATTGGGTCGGGACTACTGGCCGTAAAGCCCACATTAATTGGGTCAGGGCCACTGGCCGTAAAACACACAATAATTGGGTGAGGACCACTGGCCGTAAAGCCCACATTAATTGAGTCAGGACCACTGGCCGTAAAGCCCACATTAATTGAGTCAGGACCACTGGCCGTAAAGCCCACATTAATTGAGTCAGGACCACTGGCCGTAAATTAAGCCCACATTAATTGAGTCAGGACAACTGGCCGTAAAGCCCACATTAATTGAGTCAGGACCACTGGCCGTAAAGCCCACATTAATTGAGTCAGGACCACTGGCCGTAAAGCCCACATTAATTGAGTCAGGACCACTGGCCGTAAAACACACAATAATTGGGTCAGTACAACTGGCCGTAAAGCCCACATTAATTGAGTCAGGACCACTGGCCGCAAAGCACACAATAATTGGGTCAGGACTACTGGATGTAATGTAAAAAAAAAAAAACTGTGGAGAGAAGAGAGCTTAGAAGAGGAAGGCTGTAGGAAGGCTCTAATTACTTCCACCAATGAGGTTATGCTGTTACGGCGTAGTTTAATTTGTCTATTTGTCTTTCTGTCTCCATGATAACTCAAAAAGGTTATGGACGGATCTTTGCGAAATTTACGGGGATTTTTCGGCTTGCCTGAAGGAACAGATTATCAACTTTTGATAAATATCTGTTCAACCGTTTGTTTGTTTGTTTGTCTGCCTCTTTTTTCTTGGTACCATAACTAAAAAAGTTCCAGATGCATTTTCAAGAACTTGTCACAAATCGCTAGATATGTTACGAAGAGCAAACGACCAAATTTATATCACCCGTGAACGAAGTGAGAGAGGTGATAATATTTTCGTTGAAGATTTAAGTATATATATTTGTATAATTGTCTGTCCACCCAAAAAGTGGTCGAAGAAGTTGAGCAATATTCATAATTTTGTGTAGGCAGTTTGGTGGGTTGACCTAGATGTGACCCATGCCAAAAAACTAGGCCTAGCTGGCCATAAAAAATGGCGGCGTTGAATTTTCCTCCACCGCGGTAGCTAGATCCCCTAATGCCACGAGATGCTCGATTTTTTCCTATGTTCTTATTAAGAGATCTGAAGGAGCCACTCTGCCCAACCTTGTTAGACAAAACATCCATTTGGAACACTAGGATTACCTGGCCGTCAAAAATAACTTCGTTGAATTCGCCCCCATCGCTGGTGATGGTCTTACCCCACGAGGCGTTCTAGTTGTTAGATCTGTTTGCACGTACGTTTGTGCGTTTGTTTCTGTGTTTGTTTTTATGTTTGTCAGCGACGTAGTCCAAAAAGTTAAGAACGGATCAATATGAAATTTACAGGAATTGTTAGAAATATTAAGGCACAACTTACCAAATTTTGATAATGATCGGCTAGTCCGCCAAGTGTGTGCCATAGGTACTGCTTGTCAGAACAAAACAAAAACGCTATGGACGGATATTCATCACATATGTGGGCTTTTTTAGAAATGTTTCAGATCCTAAATATCAATATTTTGGTGATGTTCGGTATGTCTATTTCTATGTTGGACATATGTTTGCCATAATGCGTGCGAGAACACTACTCATAAAGTTACCAACAGATTTAAAAAAAAAATGCATAAACAGATATTAATGTCAGAGTTCAGATATACATTTCATGCTGCAACACATAATAGCCGCTGGTTAGTTATGCCGAATAAGCCTGCAGTGCGTGTTGTATTTTTTTTATTTTGAAGTGATGCTTTATCACAGTGTGCAAACTATTGTTCAAGTGCTGTTCAATTTCATTTGGGTGCTATCTCGATATAAATGTTCGGCCTCCGAAGTAGATGCATATTAGGTTTTCTTTTTAATTAGGGAACAATAACGTGCATTTAGAATTTCTTGCGCACACGGATATATTCACAATTAGCGTTGGTTTTCTGAGAAATGCTCAATAAAAAGAATAGGAATTGTAACTTGAGCGGATGCTTCAGATCTCCGTAAATGCATGAAGCTTGTAGACTATTATTAATTTTTACAGATGAGGTAGGTGTTTGTTTGTGTGTGTATGTGTGTGCAATATTATTACATTTCCTTCGCTGTAGAGGTCATGTTTTTGTTAGACTTGATCTGCATGTATGTTGGTCTCTTTGTCTCACCAAGATGACTCAAGAAAATATGAACAGGTTGTTACAAAAGTTACACGGATTGTTTGGTATGTTAAAAGGAACAGAACTGGTGATTGACTTAGTTTAACAATTCGTCCAATCATTTTTTTGTTTGGCTACTTCTTTTTCTTAGCCCCATACATCAAAACGTTAAAAAGAATTAAGAGACTTTCGTGAAAGTTTCAGGATGTACTAGAAATAATACAAGATGAGACAATTTTGATGATATGTTCGTGCGCTTACCTGTTTGTCCTTAAGTTTGTCTCTTTGTTTGTCAAAACATAATTCATAAAGCCATGAACGGATTTTAATAGAATTTCCAAGAACTTTTAGGGACGTTACGATGAACATTTGATCAAATTTTGTGGTGATCAAAACGGAATCTGGGATTGAGGGTCAAGTTGAATACTTTGTTACCATTCCAATCAATCTTGGAAGAGGTATTCGCAATCAAAGTGCTGCTCTAGATATTATACCTGGAATTATATGCAACACTGGCAAGAGCAAGAGTTATCGTGGGCCAATGGTTTTCCTGTGAAATGCTCCACTTCAAATTCCAAAATTTGGCCGCACCAAAAGGCTTAAGAAGTTGGATTCATGCGAAGCTTGAATTCTCGGTTGTTATTGTAGTACAAAAGAGGAAAATGCAAAGAAACAGAGGACAAGTCTCCACAAAGACCACAGAGTTACTAAACATTACTGCAATGCACAGCAAAAGGATGGTACGATACTAGTAGTAGAAAATGCTGCCCAGTCTCTCTAAGACTAAAAAACCATCTAGAAACAAGTACGGAGAAACTCATGAACATTGAGCTCCACGCAAGTGAGAACCTACCCCATCACAGCACTTCTTCCAAAGGGAGAAGATCCAGCCCTCACGAGCTAAGCCCAACCTGATAAGTGATTTTAGTCGTAGACGATCCTCTTTGTTTTTTTAACCAATTGAGACTGTACCATAATTTTCTGTTTATGAAAAAGCTTTATAATACTAAGTCTCACAGCTCCCCTGCAGCCGCACCTGCATTCTAGGAAATATCTCAGGTAACCCGCAGTCACTTGAGAGCACTTAGAGCGTTCTTTCAACTGTAAATAGCAAGTAATTAAAACATGTAGCTTTCCAGACACAGACCTCTCCTATCAAGTGTATATATAATGCTATGTAAGAACTTTCATTTAAGGAACAATTTATAAAGCACTTAAAGCACAGAATAACTAGGTATTTTTAATTTATCGAGTGTCGATCTCGACAGAAGTGAAAGTATAGACTCGCAGATGCTAGTATTGGGGTTCGACCCTGTCTGTCAGTCTGGTAAATTCTTGCAGTACGTGGCTGAGTCAGCCTTCCGGTATTCAGACAGTTTTGCGAAGGTGCTGATCCTAACTAGAGACAGGGAGGTGGCAGGGAAAATCGCAGTTGTCGTATATAGACCTTCGGTCTCTGGTGACATAGCTCTGACAATATTTGGTCGACTGCAGCTGTGCACTCATCTGGAGCCAGCGGGCATATGCAGCACCTGCAGCAGGAACCAATGCATGTTTACTTTCTTTCAAGGTTGTCCCACTTCTACTACATTGTAGGCCACTTTAATTTATTAATATCAGATATCCTATGTGTACTTTTTGTCTTAGGAACTACGGACTCTGCAATTATAATATAAGTAATCAGTGAATTATTATACATGACTTCAAGACTCTACACAGGGTCTACAAGCACAATAAATAAAACTGTACAATTTTAATATAAGTAGCTCAATAAGACGAGGAGAAGCGAGCTGGATAGCTAAAAGTGACTACCATGTACTGTGTGTGACCCCTGGTGGCGTGTATTTGCACCTCTGTGTCTGTCCTGAGCCCATTCATCGTTCGACTCTTGTAGTGAGAGAATACAAAGTACTACAGGTGTAGCTTATGTGTTTTTCAACTATAACATTATTTTGCCGATTTGGGGAAGAGTCACTTAGTGTTAAAGTTTTAGCCCAAAGGAAACAGACATGTGTGCAAATTGTATTCCTTTATAAAAATGTTGCTCGTGAAGTTTTTCAAAATTTTGTGTCATATAAATATAATATATTTAATATTCAAATATAGTACAAAATATGTAACCCACCGTGTCGATCTCTGCTTTCTGTGCCCAGTCTGCTTACTCGGGGCACATGGCTTCTCAGTGCCCTACCAGTTGGAGAGCTGATATGACTAGTGCCGTAACGCTCATAGGTATTATTATAGCGTTGCTGTGTTATGAAAACATAGATTCGCAAAAAAATATGTACATACATAAATATAGATTTTACGACTACGTATACGCATAGGAAAGAAATTAATGTCTCTAGAAAATAATAATATCTAGTAGGAATGTAGTGTTCAACATTCGTGCGCGAATGTACAATGTTCGACGCGAAAATCCGTTGAAGGCAGTAGAGGCATCTGCACAGTGTCACGAGATTGAGTGCCTTAGAAACAAGCGAGTGTATTCATAATTCGGCTCGCGACTCTATAGCGTAAACAAACTGTAGTCTCGGACCAAGACCCAAGTGTGGGAAAGGTGTTGGCTAGTCCTCAAAATGTACAGGATAGATTGTAGAATAGAATTAGTGATAGCTTAGAGCTCAGAGCGAGCACACATTTTCGTGCTCCCTCGCCCTCCTCTGCTGGGGGCGAGGCGCCTCTT
>LQNS02278163.1:8880115-8892514 GCA_001587735.2 Parhyale hawaiensis
AGATTGTGTGTTTAATAGGAAGAATGGAACACTATTTGTGTCCGGAAGTTGAGTGTTTAACGTGCACCCAGAGAGAATTACAGGTTGCCCCTCCAGTATGCCGCTCTGCTGGTCAATGTTTCACGCAGTGAGTGATGGAATTCACATGTTTACGAGTATTTTATGATCAAGTGAGCTCATTTAGTAAGGTCATAGTCACGACGTGAGAGTGTAATCGGTGATATTAGCCAACCGTTATTGGAGCATTATTGCATCGATAGAAGGGGAGTTTTGCAAAAAAAAAAAACTATAGAAAATGCTTATTTTCGATGTCTTAAGCTTAGGGATATGTGAATGTGTGTACATAATCGAAGCTTCATTAATATTGCGCTTTAAGAAAAAAAATAAGCAACATCCAAAAATGCTCTTAGTGTAAACTTTAGATAATAATGATTACGATAAATTAACATTACAATGCATTCATAACTTGAATTATGTGATACGTGCAACTATATTTCTATGAGAGTATACATACAGTTTCCATTGAAACAAAATTTTGAGCGTCTGGAGTTGGAGACGGTGGTGATTGGAATGTCTTAAGAAATGAATAGTTATAACTTGCTTAGCTAGTGTCGTATTTTTCCCGGAGATCTCGTAAACACAGCATCGATATAATACAATGTTTGTTTACATGCATTGTATTATGTCTTCGCCGTCTGAGAGCACCGTTTTTTCCACCCAGCTCAATATTTCGTCTGATTAATGTGTGTTTCTGGTGGTACTCAAACTTTCAAATATTCGCGGCCGAAGTTATACATAGATATATCTCCTGAGTACTTGTGAAATGTTCAGTTATGACCGGTATCAATTGTAATTCAAATTTGTTTTCAAAACAGCTTATTTAATTCTTGCTTTCATGTGGTTTCCTCTTTGTATTAAATTTCCATACTCTTTTCCAATATATTGTGAGATCTTTACGTGTGTTTTACTGATCCAGCTGCCGTATGAAACCCAATCGCTAAGTCTTTTAGTTAGGTAGGTTGGGGAATAGCTTGCCCTCCGAGAATGATCAACTGGATCATTCCCAATTAATCCTTCATTCACACTTAGGAAAACATGTATATATGTATTCAAATATTATTCTCATACTTAATTATATCTATCACCGTGCCTTCTCTTTTTATATTTTTATTTACATACCCCGTAACAACTGTACTCCTGGTATCAGCCCTGTGAGAGGTAGTGCAGTGTTGCAGGTGAGATTAGCCTGTCTCTGCTCGCCCCTCCAGTGAGCTGTGAGCGCCGAAAAGGATTCTTATCTTACGACAGGAGGTCGTGGATCACATGCAGGATCATGCATCATTTTCAAAGAATAAGATCTTTATGTCAAACTTTGCAGTACCTTATTTAGTAGCCACGTGCCACTATTGTAAAATACTACCACCGAGATACATTATATTGCAAGTAGTGCTATCCAGTTACACAGAAAAAAATGTCGCTCTATTTTGCCGTTAATTCTCTCTCCCAATCTTTACGACACATAAAAAATTGACGGAAACCATGGATAAAAAAAAAAAAAAAACATTTTCCGACCAACAGAAAGAAAATTTTACAATTCAAATAGTTTGTTAAACGAATTTGAAAATTTATGACACCGCAGGCAATTTTGATCGGTAAAAAAGTCATAGAGTCGAGCTCATCCAGCAGCCATTTTTTTTTTCAGCACGTGCAAAATGAAAATTTCTGATATAATCATGAATATTAATAACCACAAGTATTTTCTACTGTAAAAAGCCCAACACTTTTTTTTTCTCCTGCTTTTAAGCTGTTTTCAGTGCCTTTAATTATAGCTAGATCACATTGCACGGCTTTCAATGGATGAATCAACAGGTCCATTCCCATAGAGGAGCCGAGGCCCAGGCCCCGTCCTGCTCTGGGCCGTTAATTTCTCAAACGAAGGGCATTTTTTAAAGCATGAAAAGTCATGTTTTCCTTCCGATCTGCAGTGTGCCTCGTAGAAATCACCCAGCATTCAAAATTTTTGCATACGACTACTAGTTTACGCCAGCAAGATTTTGAAATTCTTGATGTTTCTGTTTTAGGGATTCGCCCTGAAGCATATTGGCTACCCCGAATTTGCATATAAAACACAATATTTGATTTGCAAAACTTTTCTACCTATTTTTTTTTTCTTACTCACAGTTACCTCATTTCCACTCTGTACGCCCAGAGATCGAGTGGTGAATATTGCTGCTTCCCTCATTGCTTTGATTTTTGGCGTTCTGTTCGACGCCAAGGAATAATGCATCGCTGTGCAGTGTCAGTATTCCCTCCTATTTCATATTACACTCGAAGAAGTGCTACACTTTTTTTGAAAGGGGGACGGCCCTCGAGAGAGGTGCAATTATTGTCAAGAGCCTTCCGTTGATGACGCTATAGCTCAGGCAACCTATGGTGGACTGCAGCCGTACATTCTGCTCGCCCCTCGAAGAGATGTATCTGCAGCACAAGCCAGTACATGTAAGTTTAATAGCTGAATTATCAGGTCGAGGTAGCCTTACCTTGACTTCGTTAATAGATACCGAAGGCCAAACATTTTCATGCTGAAAAAATTGATAATGAAGCTAAGCTTTTAATTTTTTATTCCATTTTGTGGGACAAACCATAAAAATAGACTGAAGCCAGCGATGGAAAAATACAAAGTGTATCAGAATCAACTACTCTGCTGATTTCTGCCGAGTTATAGCATTTTCCCATTTAAAGCGTGAAGTTACAGAGCTTCCAATATTTGCGAGCCCTTCAAGCAAAATCTGACTGCAACATTGAACCATTTATTACGATCGAACGGTGTATATTTCTCTTAAATTTGTACGGAGTATGGACGGTTCGTTTATGTGCTGTGGGTATCTGAAATACTACAACTGAGTTACCAGTCTCGCTACGACCAGTGGCTTTAGTAAGCAGGACGAAAACCATAATTTTTTTTTACACACTACAACAGGGTTCACGGGTACTAAACACACGTTTCTTATACTTTCTTGTTTCTTTTTTACAGAATGGCGCAGAAAACAAACATCAAAGGGCACAAATTTTCTTCACGCCAAAAAAAATGTCCTCCGCTAGTAAACACACATTTGTTTTTGCTCTCACTTTGCGTCGCATGTCCTAAAAAGCACAAGAGGCCACAAATTTTTCACGCTAGAAAACAAGACACTCACTGATAAAAAAGGCAATTTTTGCTCCCGCTCTTTGAAGTGTACCATAAAATTGCAAGAAGCCATGAATCAGGCAATTTTGAGATCCGCTTTGTCAGAGGAGATCCGTTTACTGCAGCAACAAGTTTTAATTAGAGTTTTAGGGTGCGAAATTAAAGGATTTTTGTGGGTCTATACAGGTGCGCGCTGGTACCTGCGAAAGCTCTCGATTTCATTTTATGAAAGGAAGACAGTTAATTAGCAACGCATTGAGAGGATGCGGTCGTGTGGGCAATGAGCTTTTATAGTTTTAATTAATAGATGTGGGACTCAATTTCCTATTCAACCTTTGCAGGACACTATTAATCATGACTATTATTGTTATGCAACCTCAACAAGTAGAATCCAAAGTTTAATTACCCCTGTCAGGGAAGATATGTTTTTATCGAAGTTTTACTCTCTGTTGATCTGTGTGTTTGTCACAAATTTAACTAAAAACTTTATGGACGGATTTTTACACAATTTACTGGAAAGTTAGGTACGTTAAAAGTAACAGCTGATTATTTTTTGAAGAAAATCCATCCAATCGTTTGTTTGTTTGTCCCTTTTTTCTTTCTGGCATATTTCACAAGGTTATGAACAGGTCTTAATGAAATTTGCAGTAATGTTTCTGAATGAATGTTACGCACAGCAACTGAGAATATCTGTTTTTGTGGTGGTCTTTCAGTCTGTTTGTGTGTTTGTCTCAATATTATTTTAGTTTGTCTGAACACCCGTCGGTCTGCCCGTTCGTGTGTTTGATTGTATGTTTGTCACATTGTTTGCCGGAATACAACTGAAAAAGTTTAAAATCCTTAAGAAAATCAATGGAACTGTTTTAACGCCATGACGCACAAGTGACTAAATTTTCGTGATGGTAAAAGGGAAATCCTGGTTTCAAGACAAGCAGATAGTCAAACACACAAACGGACCAGCCGATCATCACCAAAATTTGGTCATTTGTGCATTCTAACATTTCAGACAAATCTCGTAAATTACATCAAAAGTCGGTTATAACGCTTTAGATTATGTTACTTACACAAACATAAAAACAAACCCAGCGACAAAACGTTTAACAGATCATCCCAAAAGTTTTGTCTTGCTCATTGCAACATTTCCACTAATTCCTACAAGCTTCATGAAGATCCGTTCATAACGGTTCGAGTCACATTAGGAAGAGAAACAAAACATACAAACAAACCAATGGTAGAACGGTTCTCCGAAAAATGTTAATCATCTATTCCTCATAACATACCTAATATCCTCTGTGAATTTCATAAAGATACACCCATAACTTTTTTTAGTTATCTTGGTGACAGACAGATAAAAAGACAAAGAGCCTTACAAACTCCGAGAAAACAATAACCTCCTTGCCGAAGGTAATAATATGAAGCTATCTGCTTTTTAAGCGTTACATATAGACACTTTTATTGCGTGTAATAACGATGAAGAGCGTTATTGTATTACTACCTTACACGTCAGTCTGATACTTTTTGAACGACTTTGGCTAACAGTAACAGCATTATCATAGTACAGAATTATAACTGGGCTTGAAGGCTACAGAATAATTGTACCACAGAATTGTCAAAATTTGAACTCGTAAAGAGATGTACTCGAAATAAAACTGTAGGATTGTTGTAGGTACTTCATAAACAGGTGTTAGCTTCATCGACAGTTAGATATGACTCACCTGCATCCACCTGCACTAACACTGTACTACCGTGCTGTGGCACCGTAGTTGTGCACCTTACTCTGCACTACCACAGCGTAACCCTTCATCAAAGCACATTACTATAGTCCTGCACCACAAGTGCAGCACAGTATTGCACCATACCGCCACACACTGCAGTACACAATAGTGCATCGTAGCACTACACCACTGCATTACTGCTATGCACTGTAGCACCACGCCACACTACTGAAGTACATCATAATATCATACTACCGCGCTACCATACTGCAGTGCACCACTGCGTCACGACCCTGAAGTACATCACACCACTGTATCACGGCCCTGAAGTACATCACAGTAGTAGTAAATCACACAACTCCACCACTGCCTCTTGCCACTGAAGTACATCACACCACTGCATCACGCCTCTGAAGTGCATCACAGCACCAGTACATCCAACCTCTGCACCACGACTCAGAAGTACATCACACCACTGCATCACGCCTCTGAAGTGCATCACAGCACCAGTACATCCAACCTCTGCACCACGACTCTGAAGTACATCACACCACTGCACCACTACGTCACGGCCCTGAGTACATCACACCACTGCACAGCAGCACTACAGCCTTTCATTAACTGCAGCCTCGGCTGACAGACGGTGCAGGGCCGTAGGCAGGCGCGTCTCTAATTAGACGGCTTCTTCTCCCCGCCTCCTGCTACCCTCTGCCAAAAAATTAACACTTACAAGATCCCTGTTTCGAAATAATTCTAAATTACAGGGAAGGTGCCAGCAAGCAGCCTACCTGGGAAAAAAGACATTTGACGTAGTGGTTCCTTGCGGTTTTTTCTCTGTAGCTACACATTGGAAAGTAATTGAGAATTATTTTGAGAGTTCTTGCAAGCAACCAAGTTGAGAAAAAGGAATTTTGACGTTGTGCTCAGGTTCATTTAGATTTAGATTAAGTTGAGACCCCGGCAGCACTACCGTCGTTCACGACCCCTTTGCGTTCACGTAAGCTTTCCTGCGCAATCCACCACTAAAATAAACACTACCTAGGCAAACCTAACCTAGCCTAACCTAACCTACCCTTACCTAACCTAACCTCCTTACCTAACTTTCTAACCTAACCTAACCTAACCTAACCTTACCTAACCTAACTTAGCTTAACCCAACTTAACCTTTCTAACCTTGCCTAACGTTACCTAACGTTACCTAACCTTACCTAACCTAAGCTAACCTAACCTAACTTTACCTAACCTAACGTTACCTAACTTTATCAGCGATACAGCGAGCAGCGCGACGCTCCAACTTGAACGCCGCTCACACGCACACGATCTGAGCACACAAACACTCACACAAATTGGTCGTGAACGACGGTAGTGCGTCCCGCACAGCAGCCTGTCTAGAACAAAGAGAATATTGGAGCAGCGCTTACTTACGTTTTGCCGCACTCATTGTGAAATAAGTTGAGAATTACGTTCTGGAATATACAATAAGAGGAATCTCAAGGCCGTGATGCCCTCTGCATTCCTCTTATTTTCAATTCGCATTAAGGCATAACTGGAAATTACGTTTAGATACGCAGCAAACGACTTGCCTAAAAAAAGAATTTTGACATGGTGACACATTTAATTTTCCTGCTTTCGTCAAGAAATGGTTTCTAATAACTACGTCATCCTCGCCCCAAGCGAGGGCACAGTAAAAGCAATACAATTTTTCAAAATAAAGCTAGATATTTCTTGTGTGATTCTACCTCTTGGGAGATATTTTGGTGAATCCTATTCTTGTGAGAAAACCTTGGGGCCCCAAACCTCCAAGGATTTGGAGTCACTTTTCTGCAAGGGATGTTGCATCTGGCCGCACAGTTCCTGCTAATACGGTTAGTTTGTAAGGTGTAGGCACGTTCTCTACTCCTCCCCTTCTGCTCCGTGAGGTGGACCGCCGAATGGCGGTAGGTCATGGTACTCCAGCCTACACCTATATGTGCTGGGTGACACTCCACACGAGTTCTTTATTTTCCTGTGTTCTCATTTCTTTTTTCTTTTCTTGGCCCTTCGCAGTGTGGCTATGCAAAGTTTTCAGCAGTGTCGTATTGGGTTAGAGATGCTTTGCGCCTTATTTCCTTGTCATTGGCAATGGCCATCCTTGAGACCAATAGAAATCCCGTGATCCCGAGAGTAACATTAAACTTACTTGAGACCTTCCAGTAGAAAAAACAGAGGTAAAACTCACTGGAACCTGCGGTGCAAAAAAAAGGAGCATTAATTATCGAAGGCCTAAAAATCATTTTTTATTTACTATTCTATCATTTGAATTTACAAGAATATTTTTAGAATCCTGGTTTCGATTTCATCTTGACCTGCAATCATTGCAACACATTTTGAGCTAAAGTCAAGAACTTCTGCTGCTTCTGCACATGAGAAATATAAGCTTGCTACTTTTTCTGAAGCTCCAAATAACGTTACGTGCGTTTACTTCTATGTTGATTTTAAAAAATTGATGGCAAGCGCCGCAAAGGTCAGAATACCTTGGAAAATACGGACTTTCCAAGCACTGCTACTCAGAGTTTGCCAGTTATTAATTTCTGCTAAAAATGATGCTGCAATATTAATCCTGAGTAACTTATGTTTTATAAAATATTTGTCCCATTTTTTTCTTAGATGTGTTACCTGGAACTTTCTTTTGGCTCTGTCCTCTTACATAATCAATGAATATGAAATTGCTCAAACTTACTCAGAGGAGAACTAGCAGCCATCTTCGGCCACTTGCAACTGAGCCACAAGCTTAAAAAGAAAAGGCTGAAAGTCTGCAGCCTTTTTTCTTTACGACCGTGGCCGGCCGCTGATGGCTGAAAGTGCCCAGCTATGAAATTTACCTCCTGAAATCATCTTGACGCGCTACGTATCCATAATACCGTCGTCCATACTTAACGCTCTGCTTCACAACAGTGCTGAAATTTCGGCCTCTGAAGCGAAATATGCACTCTCAGAGAAAGACAGTGAGCTAGAAGAAGTAGTTGTCTACTGCCCAGTGCCCGTGAAATACTTGAAGAGAAAGCTACATCGTCAAATTTAATAAGATAGACAGTAAGCTAGAAGAAATAATTGTCTACTGCCCTGTGTTAGGGAATTTTTCAATTGGCGCCAAAATTAAGCCTTCGATTCTTGACTTGTTCGGAATTTCAGTTCAGGCAGGTGCGCTGGCTTCGACCCGCTGAATTTTCGGACGCTGACCCTCAACCGGACGCCCTTGCGACTTCCAGAAACTCAATCTTGCTGTGTCAAATGGAGTTTAGCGAGGGCTCAACGTAATTGGTTTGTTTCTAGCAATTGGAACTCGTTTCAAAATGACAAATCCAACTCCTCAGTTTAAAATTTCGGACAAATGAAGCCTCATAGGCCTAATTTCGGGGCTCAGTCGAGGTGACCTTGTTTTGCTACGCAGTTGTTGGTCCTATTATGTTCCTACGAAAACAAAAACATTGCAGAGATTTAGCAAAGCCGGGGAAATATATTGTTAGTGCTTGCGTCAGTTAACAATCCTTCAGCCGTCAATAATCTGTACAGTGTTGAGGCTCATTACCCTTATACAGTATAATAAAACGTTTGGTGTATTTATGTCGTGTCCGCTTTGAACGAAATTGATAGGCGAAAATAGGCCAGGTTGCAGATTGTAATTCAGTTACGTTTTCGTAGAGATCGATGATCATTGATCAGCTCGCAGAAGACGGTCAAAATTGGATCCTTATCTCTTCACTTAGATGCACTTTTTGCTTAAACACTTCTTAAAATCGGGACAGTATGTATAGAGCTTCTGGAGTCCGATTTTATAAGTTTTTTTGACCTCAGATCACAACGTATAAATTCGGCATAAAATCAATGGGGCATTCGCGAGGTAATGATTTTCACGGGCAGTAGACAACTATTTTTTCTAGCTTACTGTCTTTCTCTGAGAGTGCATATTTTGCTTCAGATGCCGAAATTCGAGCACTTTTGTGAAGCAGAGAGTTAAGTACGGAAGACGGTATTATGGATACGGAGCACTAACATTGCATAATGCTATAAGCTGACGAGAGGGGCATTCAAGTTTCTTGCCGTGTTTTACTTTCATTTTACTAAAAATTTTACTTTGGGAGACGCAAGAGGATAGGGAGCGTAGAAGAAGAACGAGACTACTACAGTCTCAAAAACGAAGACGTGCTATCAATGGAGAGATGAAGCGCCTATGGGGCACAGTGACAAGAAAGACTTTTTTTTTTGAAGCAGAAGGATTACAGACTGAAATAGGTGCTGCTACTAAGCGTGAGGGGGAAAATGTAGAAACGGCAAGTCAGAGAAGAGAGCAAACTTATCAATTACTGCGTGAATATCTTTTACGCACGGGTCCACTAGTATTGAAATAATCTTCCAAGTTCCACATATACGCTACTTTCGAATTCTTAATACCTGCCCAAGTTAACTCTCCAGAAAAAGGCATAAATTACAATGAGGTGTTCCTACATATTTTCACAAATCACATTGAAACATTTCTTCCAGCTCTGAATACTGACAACATAACTTAAAATAGTTTACAATTACCTATTTTAGATTTGCTTCACTTGTAAATATAATTATCCATTACGCTGAATATATATTTTTGGAATCTGCTCGAAATAATCTTCACGCTGCGAAATATTCTTCACGCTGCAAAATATTCTTCATGCTGCGAAATGTTCTTCACGCTGCGAAATGTTCTTCACGCTACAAAATATTCTTCACGCTGTGAAATATTCTTCACGCTGCGAAATGTTCTTCACGCTACAAAATATTCTTCACGCTGCGAACAGTTTCAGTGAAATGTCGAATTCCTAATCCTCGCTTCGCCTGGTATTTCCTTGAGTAGCCAACAATCTTTAACGCGTTCAAGTTTAGGTTTACTCTTCAAACCTCAACGAAACAGTATTGCTTGTGTTAGGCGGAGGGCGCATTGGCCAGAGATGCAGGGAGGCCTAAGTTCCAAAGCCTGCGCTGAGTCTCAGCTTTGATGCTTGTCTTGATAACAACGGCTGCTTGAATGTGTATACAATGCACTGCATCCGTGCCTTCTCTAATGCATGGACAATATACTGTATGCACTGGGCATTAGTGAAGTGCATGTGCAAGGGTCTTCACATGCAGCTTTATGTTATCAAAGACGGTTCTACTGTTGAGTTTACTCAGAGTTATCTTTTACTCCTTAGTTGACGTAAAAAAATGTTTTCAAACATGAATTGCCAAAAAGAAGCTTTTTTGCTGCCTTAATTTCCCAAAAGAAGCTTTTGCTATTGTTTCAAAGACAAAAGTTTTCTAATGTATGTTTCAAAAAAATATGCGTTTACTTATTTTTATTTTTTTTTTTCAAAAGTTTCACTGATTTGTTTTCCGAATAAGAAGCTTTTACTGATCTTTTTTTCAAAAGTCTGCACAAATACGCAACGTACTTTTAAATTGGTGTAGACACGGATTGAATACACCCATAAAGATATATATAAATTGCACATGAAACACATATCCAAGGATAAGAAGTTTGGAAGTTTAACTTCGCAGATATTAAGGAAAGGGTATTTGTGAAAGAGAGAAATACATTAATACAGTTGTTACTAACCTGGACATTTTTCGGCTTGTTCCTCCTTTCCATAAAGGTATTGAGGTAACAAAACAGATAATAGTTAGAATTTACGCTGGAGCTGAAACTACTGTCTTTAAATGAAAAAAAAAAAAAATAGGGTAATGATAACCCCATCTCTAATGGTACGATATTTGTCACTAAAATGATAAGAAACGTAGGCAAGTTTAGGCTAGTAACCGGCAGTAATGCCTCTAAATCCAAACGCAAGCATAACAACAGTAAAAGTGTAGGTATTAGTGATGGTGTTGGCTATAATAAACAAGAAAATTCGAGAATTGAGCACCTGCGGCCCCATGGGCCCAACCGCAAGAGTAACAAAGGGTCCGAGGAAGCAAACCCCCGACCATTACTTACTCTAATGCTCGGGCCGCAAGAGGCCACACTAGCCGTAACATCTGCCAAATAACTTTGACAATGTTGATACTAACGTTACAATATTGTAGGATATATTGTGTTGTAGCCTCTACTTTCTAAGAGAATAACGATCTATGAATCCCATGCTTGTAATTCTAAGCTTAGAATTTCTCTACATAGCTACTAAGAGAATAACGATTCACGAATCCCACGCTTGTAATTTTAAACTTAGAATTTCTCTACTTAGCTACTAAGAGAATAACGAACTACGAACCCCACGCTTGTAATTTTAACTGTAGGACGTTACGCGCAAGCTCCTGTGGGCCCTGAACAATTAGGGAGCTCGTCACATACTGCTTGGGCCCTCCTATACCAAGGGGCGGTCGAGCTTCGTAATGAACTTGCAAGTTTTGACTGTGATGTACAAAATGGGCCAGGCTTTAAAAACTTGTATTGGTCTAGCTAAATCTGAGTCCTGAACCACAACCGAGGATTATAATTAGCTACTGGAAGCTCTTCAACAGAGGCGGAGCAGCGCATTGCGCTTCAGTAGCGCAATGCGCAATGTAGCACAATGCAAATCCGTTCGATCTTAGTTTGCGCCGCTCTTGACGCAACGGAGCAGGAATAAGTAACGGATCCTAATTTGCACCGTTATTTGAGGTCGAAATCGCGCCAACGTAAAATTTCTACTGCACTCGTAGGGCACGTAACGGTAGAGCAGACACGTGACAGGAAAAAATACCCACCGTCAGCATTATGAAAACTTAAAATGTTTAAAGAGTTTTTTGTACTGTTATAATTCTACTAACCATCATAATTACGTTAGATTAAATTTAAACTTTGGCATAGCAGAAATGTTACTAATTAATTTTCCATTCATCGGAGGCACTGCCTCCCCCTGACGTCACGAGACTGAGGTATATCACTCAGAAAAAGTTTGATGCACTTAGATGTATATAAAATTATATGCATTATTGTCCCAATACCGAAACACCCAAGTGCATCATTAATATGCTAAGTCCATCATCATGATGCACTTAAACTAACTGTAATGTAATTATATATATATATATATGATCATGTATTATCTTGCATACAGTAATTATACCTAACGAGTTATTCCTTTTGGTTTAATTGTAGAGTTTATAGAAGTTCAAATATTGAAGAAAAGGAAAAACCAGCGCTGTGAGAGTCCGAGAATCGAAGTCAGCCAGGGAGAGAATTTTCATTCATTCGCAACACGGACTTCATGTTTTGTTTTGCGCACTACCAGTGACATATTAACAAAATTTTAGAATTATAGGGAACTAGCCGACCCGTGACCCGTTGGGTCATCATCACGATCGATCGTCTTGTCTGTCTTTCGTGCCCACTTTGCTTCCTTCCCCTCTTATATTCCTACTGATCTTTCGTCCATCTGTTCTTCCTCTTCTTTCTCGACTTGCTGTTCCCATGCGCGTTGATCCTGTGTTGGAACACCCTCGTGCATGGGTTCCACGTGTCTATCG
>LQNS02278163.1:8914370-8926779 GCA_001587735.2 Parhyale hawaiensis
GGTTTTCCTATCGGTTGGTATCCAGGTTACGGTAAACTCTCAGTATTTTCGGTGAATTCTTTTAACTGAACGATATTTTCTTAGTGTTGCTCAACGTTTGACCAATTCCAAACTCATTTAATGGAAGATCACGCCTGCAGGTATGAGTCCATTTATCAGCAAAACCTGCACGGGAACTGGAACAATAAAAAGCTAAGTGACAAAATTATTACTGCAATTTTTGACGGCTGGGTCCTCTATAGTATTGTTGAAATGATAAAATTTGCGCAGCCGATCTTTTACTTCAAGACGTAGCTTATTATGACAATATCCTCATCTTGACGTATGACGATTTTCTTGATCAAACATAGAGAATTTAATAACAACGAAAACTACCGAAATCAACGCCTCTTAGCTCCATTTATAAGACCCATCAGCTATTTCTTTTTACTTGGTGCATATGCTGCTTGTACGAAACTGCTGCAGCTCATCAACATGGGGAAAATTTCAACATTTTCCCCTTCCGACATTCGATGTTGTGATATGAGTGTCTGGTGATCCAAACCTCAGCGGTAATGATCTGCGGTCGACGTTTTTTCAGGCTTTTGAAAGGAGCCGAAATATTTTTACCTGAATATTTTTAGATTTTTCAAAGCTGCCGGCTATGAATTATTTTAGGCTTTACGGAAGCTGCATACTCGTTAATAATAATTGATTTACGCGATGTTCAATTCTACTTTAATTAATTTTTGAAATATTCAGATATGTATAGCAATTGATCTAAGCTATGTTTAGATAGGCAGAATTAGATCTACGCTATGTTCAGATACATAGTAATTGATCTATGCTATTTTATGCATAAAGTGATTGATCAACATGTTGTTTAGGTGTATAGTAATTGATATACAAGCTGTTTTAGTTGACAGTAATTAATCTACACACAATTCAGGTGTATAATAATGTTTGCAAAAGATTTCAGCTGTGGGCCGCAGCACTTCCTCTCCTATTTTCTCCCATTCCTTCAACAAAGATTTCTGAGAGAGCCCAAATTTTCGTGAGGACTGGTACGGGCTTTAGTCTCCAAGATCTACCAATAATCCATAGGGTTCATGTCAAGCGAGTACGGAGACCATTCTTGACTGATCACGACTGATTCAAGCTGCACCAGTCAGCTATGAGCAGGAGCAGAATCTTGTTGGATCCTGTGCTGGTATTTAAAGTGGCTTTTAGCCCAAGGAAGTAACAAAGCCTCCAAGATATCCAGTAGGTTCCTTGATCGATTTTCACTTCTTCCTCAACAAAAATGAGGAGCCTTGCCAGCGACGAAAATTCCGGCTCAAACCATGACTAATCGATGGTCCTGGCGATGTTGAACGTGTGTAAGATTTTCAGAAGAATGTTGACACCAAACTGTGTCATTTTGACGGTTGCTAGCTGGTTCAATCGTGAACAACATCTCATCGGTGAAAAGGATCCGCTCCCAGTTGTCACCCGCGGCCCTCCTCAACAACGCCTGATATCTTCCCTTTCTCACTGATTTGTTTGCGTCTGTAAGCTTTTGCACTTTCCGGAGCTTCTAAGGCTTCTAAGGGTTGCAAATTCTCCTTAGCCAACACACGTAGTAATTCGTGGTGAAATCCAGTGTCACGAACGATTTTTCTCAATGAAACACTCGGATATCGCTGCTGCGCCCTCTTTCCGATGATTTTTCACATTTGAGATGTTCTAACAGACCGTTTTCTGCCTCGCCCAGGGCGGTCACCTTCATGGCCAAGCTCTCGAAACCTTTTGATCGTCTTGCTGACAGTCTACCTGGGAATTTTCAGTGATCTAGCAATGTTGCACTGTCTTTCCCATGCTTCATGATGCGATAAATAGCATTTATCTGGTTAAACATGACATCGAGATCTAAAAAGTGATACAGGGGCAATTGAAAATTAAAATGATCACACACTGACCTAAATCACCTGCTTTAAATTGTTTGAAAAAGGATGTAGAAGTTTGTTTCCGTTATTTCTTGTTACTCTGTAGGTACACGATAGGTTCACAAATACGCCTACAAGTACATAGCAAATATTAGTTTACATTAGCTGTGGGGCCCCGCCACATAACGAGGAAGCTACGTGCAGGAAGAATACATGAATACACGCAACCTACATCTGCAGGCAGACATTGACACTAAACAAATTGTCCTCAATTTGAATAGCTTCAACGACGTACCTAGAACGGGACATTTTGATAGAGACGTTAATGATGGCCTGCGAAACAATGGTCAAAAACTCAAACATATAGGTCCTAGAATAACCTCAGATCAGCAGTTCTTTCCGTTTTTCATAGTGAGCATTTGGAATAGACTCACTTCTGATGTTGTCGGTGCGAAGATAGTCAACACGTTAAAAAATCGTCTTGAGAAATACTGGGAGAGACATCTCCACAGCTAAGATTCCTCTTGAAGGAATCGCAAACTCTTAACGGCCAACGCTTTCGAGGCCACCTTCATTCATCTTCTCTGTTCCGCTCCGACTACAGAGATAGACGTCTTTAAACTCCTCATATTAGCAGCTATTGATCGTGCTTGCGAGGGCTTACATGATCGTCTCTTTGACTGAAATTCTTTCCCACTTTATTCCTCTTTCTTCCTCAGTCATCTATTTCCTTCTGACATAATGGCAATTGCTCATACAGCGCCAGGGCGTAAGTGTCGGTGTCTGTTTGGGAATGGGCCTGTTGGTTCGTCTACTGCCGCCTGTCTAATCTAATTAATCAGCGTTCTGGTTATTGATAAAGTTACAGATCTACAAGATACTTAGGTATATAATTATTGTTTTATAACTCGTCAAAGAGGTTATGGTTTTGTTGGAGTTTATCTGCCTGTTTCTCATTTACCTGTTTGCCTGTCACTAAGATAGCTCAAAAAGTTATGGACGGATCTTCATAAAATTTACAGGACAGCTTGTTAAGTTACGAGGGACAGATGATTAACTTTTGGTGATGATCCATTCAACCCTTTTATCTGTTTGTTTACCTGTTTTTATTAGTAGCATAAGCTATATAGTGATGAACGGGTTTTCATGAAAGTTGCATGAATTGTTAGGAATATTAACCAGTGTAAATGACCGAATTTTTGTGATGTTCGGCAAGTTCATTAGTCTCCACGTTTGTTCTTATGTTTATCAGTAACGTAGCTCGAAAAGTTATTAAACGGATCTTCATGAAATTCTGAGAAATTATTAGAATTGTAAAAAAAGCATATGACCGTTAATTTTAGTGATGATTTGTTGGTCGGTCTGTGTGTTTGAGTATATGTTTGTCATCTTGTTTGTCAGAACATAACTTGAAACGTTTTGAACGGAGCTTCAAGAAAAGTGCATGAACAGCTAGGAATGTCTATAGACTCAAATAATAATATTATTAATAATAATTTTAGTAATAACGGCAAGGAAATTCTCTCTCAGGATCAACATCCCTTTTCCATTAGCACGATGCTGCTCAGTGGAGGTATGCCCTTGCAGAGTGCCTCTCTAGTTGCTATTACTACTGTTGTTTCACTACTGTACGTAGCACCAACAAAAGGAACGAGACGACTACCATAGGGATTATCTTAATTACATGACAGGCTCTATTTGTAGTCCGAATCCCCTGATTCAGATAACTACATTAAATCTAGAAGGCAATTTACCCGTCGCCTAAGTTTTTCTGTTGCCGTGTAGTTCAGGATTCTCTGAAATGATTATGTAACTACGGCCAACCAGTACAGGTTATCAGATTACCTTACTTTCAAAGTTAGAATTCACTTCCAGTACCGCTCAAATAGGCAAGACTCAAGGTAAATTAGACAATTGATATCGCAACAAGAAACAATAAGAAGCATGGTTAATAGAAGCCCGTTGCTTCATATGCAGTTGAGGTCTTCTTCAGTTTAGTTCTCTGGTAAGATTAGCCGCTGGATTCAATATCCAATGAAATTCGACGTAACTTGACCCAGAACACGTTAAATAAAAAACACTATCTTAAGGCAAATTGCAAACCATGAAAAGAAGGTCGACAGCAAACTGAAACTAAAATTTAACGTTTCGGGAATTTTTTCCCATCATCATAAATTTTAAATAAAAACTACAAAGGATGTCTAACACAGTTTATTTTAGATGACTTACGTTTTGAGATGTGTTTACAGGGTAGGACCTAAAAGGCGAATGACCATGGTGCGCTGTGAGGTGCTTATATAAGCGTCGGAAGGTAAGGGTAGCGGAGGAAAACGGGCAAGTACAGTCAGAGGAAAAAGTGTCAGTCATGTGTTGTGACGAGTGGTACAGCTGTAGTCATTATATTGAGGCTATGTTTTGTTGGACAGTGATTCTAGGGCGGAGAGAAAAGTACATGTACAATCGGAGGAAAAATGTCGGTCATGGGCCATTGCCTAAAAAGCGAATGAACAGAGCTGTGAGAAGGGGCCGGGTGTCAGCTCCTGTACAGTAGACAGATGTGGAGCTAGTTAGTCGGGGATAGTGTGAAGAGGTACAGCTGAGGTCATAATGTTGAGGCTATGGATATAAAGGGATTCTAATGTTGTGAGTTCTCTTAGATTACAAGAGTCAATGATTGAAAAGTCATTTTTACGGATGGGATGGTCGTTTTACTCTGCATGCAGGCTGGGAGCTGAATGTGAGGACTTTGCAAGTGGTAGCCGGTTCTGCTGGATGCACCTAAATGTTCGTCAATGCAGGCTTTGAAATGTTCTCCAGTGCTACCAATGCACGAGGCATTGCATTTGGAACGGTAGATAACACTTGACAGAAGTGGTGTGGGTGGTTTGTCTTTAAATTTAAAGTAGGGCCCTATGGTAAATGTGTTTTTGTACGAAAATTTAAAGTTTATATGTAGGTAAGCTTCAGAGCGGAATGTTTTCAATGCGTTTGCTGCACTAACAGAGGCTTTGTTGTAGTACGGGAGCGAATGAAAGAAGTCTAATTTAGGGACAGAGGGTTTGCAAATACCGGGCTCGAACAGTTTGTCTAGGAACAATTTGCAGTAGTGGTCCAGAAGATGGTGCGGGTAACCGTTATTTTTGAAGAAAGTTCGGAGAAAGTCAATTTCGTTTGAGAAGGTAAGGTAGAAGGAGGACAAATGGTATTCTCGAAACCATAGAGTTTTTATAGCATTGATTTTATTTTGATCGTAGCAGTGACTGAAAAAGCTTGTCCCGAGGCCTGAGAACGTGGGCTTTCTGTAAGCCCCAGTGACAAGCATTGAGTCGTGGTTGGTTACTAAAACATCTAAGGAAGCTAAAGAATTATATGACTGGTTTTCGGCAATGAACCTGATATTTTGATGTTTACCATTTAGATAACTCAAAAATAAATCAGAATCTGTTTGATTCTTAATTACTAGGAAGGTGTCATCTACATAGCGACTGTAGTGGATCGGTTTGAAGTCATTTAGGCAATCGTTAAGCCAAAGTCTTTAATGGTGGCATAGAAAGACATTTGCTAGCGACGGACTGAGCGTGCACCCATGGAGACCCCATCTATTTGTTTGTGTAGTCTATTGTTGAACATGAAGAAGGAATTTTTAATGGCGAGACAAGGAAAGTACTAAAGATAGGTTTGTACATGTTGTGGAATAGGTCCGTGCCGTCAAAAACTTTGTTGCAAATGATATCTATAGCTTCGTCTACGGGGAAGTTGGAGAAAAGAGAGGTGACATCGAAGCTGGATAAGTGGGCGTTGGGAGGCAATTGGAGGTCTTTGATTCGGCCACGAAATTCATATGAATTGCGCAAACTAAGCTGATTAGTGGTAAAAGGTTCAAGTAATGGAACGAGGAACTTAGCAACAGAATAGGACGGGGTTTTATAAGCAGCTAGAATCGGTCGTAAGGGGACATCAGCTTTGTGCACTTTTGGAAGCCCATACATGATGCCCGGGGAAGCACCTGAGTTGTGAAGTGAACGGTTAATCGAATCAGTGATGATGCCTTGATTTAACAATTTCTTTTAGAAATCAATGAATTTTGTCAATGAATTTAAGCGTAAGTTTGAAGGGGTCGGTATCGAATCATAAACAGTGAACTTGGTAATATCGGAGATAATGGCATTAATTTTTTGATAATACTGATTATTCTCCAGAATGGTAACACCTCTTCCCTTGTCGGGTCTGCACACGACAACGGAATTTTCTTTGTGAAAGTTAGATCTTAGCGTCCACCACTTGCAAAACCCTCACATTCAGCTCCCCGCCTGCATGCTGAGCAAAACGACCATCCCATCAGTAAAATTGACTTCTCAATCATTGACTCTTGTATTCGAATAGAACTCACAACATTAGAATCCCTTTATATCCATAGAACAAGACATAGCGTCAACGTTATGAACTCAGCTGTACCTCTTCACACTATCCCCGACTAACTAGCTCCACATCTGCCGACTGTACAGGAGCTGACACCCGGCCCCCTCTCACAGCTCTGTTTATTCGCTTTTTAGACTATAGCCCATGACCGACATTTTTCCTCCGACTGTACATGTTCTTTTCTCTCCGCCCTAGAATCACTGCCCAGCAAAACCTAGCCTCAGTATAATGACTACAGCTGTATCACTCGTCGCAAGCTATGACTGACACTTTTTCCTCCGATTGTACTTGCCCGTTTTCCTCCGCTACCCTTACCGTCCGACACTTATATAAGCACCCCATAGCGCACCATGGTCATTCGCCCTGTAGGTCCCACCCTGTTAATACATCTCAAAACTTAGGTCATATAAAATAAATTGTGTTAGACATCCTTTGTAGTTTTTATTTAAAATTTCTGATGATGGGAAAAAATTCCCGAAACGTTAACTTTTAGTTTTAGTCTACTGTCGACTTTCTTTTCAACGTTCAATAAATGTTCATAAGCCTGTGAGGACAGTGAATTCTCCTTGTTTCTTAACGCAACTAAATGCCACTTATATTTCGTGAATGTAAATTCACCAATTTAGCCTATTTTCGGAGAGAATTCATTAGCTTGTCGCTTGATAACAAAGTGATTGAAGCCAGGCTGCTCATATAATACGCTCCTTGAGCTTAAATAGCTTTTATTTATTCCATGTACGACAAAACCAAGGAGCTGGTGCTCGTGTTCTCAAAATAAGTTCTAAGGTCTCAAAGAATGCTTTAATAAGGTTCTTGGAGAATTTGAAAGCATTAGTTTGTTCATAATAAAATTTTATGGCTTCTGGACTGAATAACTACAAGATTTTTTTATTAATTTTGTCTAAAACCAATATGAATTGATTGAGCTTAATCGGGTGATATTCAGCAATTCCAATAAATCCCATTTCGTAATCGCAAGCTGCTTCGCAAACTAATTAATTTTTCTTGTCTTATTTCAATGCACAATAATTTTCTACCCAGAACCATTAAAAATATCCCAACACTATTGATGGAAGTTGAAGTGAATCGAAAGGGTCCAATCGAATTCAATGATTGATTTTTCCTGTAGTACAAATTTTGTCATACTGCTGTTTTTTTTACTGCAAGTAGCCAAGAATTTTTTTGCTATTATCTCTGTTTTCAGAACATCAGTTTTTTTTTTTTTTAGCCAGGAAGAAAACTTCAAAAACTGAACCATTTTTTACACCCTTCAGCTTTTTTCGCCATATCTAACTTGGGGTACATTCTCAACTTCTCTACAATTGCTAATCCAAACAAAATCCCTTGTTAGCGGCAGCCAGCAATCGAAAAGTTTCATTTGCAACATGGCTTCCGTGCCGAAACATTTCTCTCTTCATGGCAGTCCTTGACGCCATCATCACCAGTTCTGGGGTCCAATAAACTCCCGCTAATGGTCACAATCGAAACATTGCACGGTAGCTTTTTCGTCAGTGATCGATGGTTGAGTGCATCTATTTGCGGCGCCCGCTGGTGCATTGGAGCATTTTCGAGAGGGTACTTGAATTGGGCACACTTTGTGGCCGTGTTATTGTGGCGGTATACTCTTTGTGGCCGTGTTATTGTGGCGGTATACTCTTTGTGGCCGTGTTATTGTGGCGGTATACTCTTTGTGGCCGTGTTAATGTGGCGGTATACTCTTTGTGGTTGTGTTATTGGGGCGATATTCTCTTTGTGGCTGTGTTATTGGGGCGATATTCTCTTTGTGGCCGTGTTATTGTGGCGGTATACTCTTTGTGGCCGTGTTATTGTGGCGGTATACTCTTTGTGGCCGTGTTATTGTGGCGGTATACTCTTTGTGGCCGTNAACGGTCGTTACAGTAACGAGTAACGGTAACGCCCCGTGCAATTTTGTGGCAGTAACGAGTAACGGTAACGCCCCGGTAATTTTATTGAAGTAACGAGTAACGGTAACGACCTCCGAAATCATGTAACGGTGCCCATCACTGCCGCTACCCTTACCGTCCGACGCTTATATAAGCACCTCACAACGCACCATGGTCATTCGCCTTTAAGGTCCTATCCTGTTAACACATCTCAAAACTTAGGTCATATAAAATAAATTTTGTTAGATATCCTTTGTAGTTTTTATTTAAAATTTCTGATGATGGGAAAAAATTCCCGAAACGTTAAGTTTTAGTGTCAGTTTGATGTCGACCTGCTTTTCAACGTTAAATAAATATTCGTAAGCCTGTAAGGACTGCGAGTTCTCCTTGTTTCTTAACGCAACTAAATGCCACTTATATTTCGTGAATGTAGATTCACCAATTTAACCTATTTTTCGAAGAGAATTCCTTAGGTTGTCGCTTGATAACAAAATGATTGAAGCCAGGCTGCTCATATAATACGCTCCTTGAACCTAAATAGCTTTAATTTATTCCATGTACGACAAAACCAAGAAGCTGGTGCTCCTGTTCTCAAAATCAGTTCTCAAGTCTCAAAGAATGCTTCAGTAAGGTTCTTGGAGAATTTATAGCATTAGTTTGTTCATAATAAAATTTTAGGGTTTCTGGACTGAATAACTACAAGATTTTATTTTTTTAATTTTGGTTAACACCAATATGAATTGATTGAGCTCAATCGGGTGATATTCAGCTATTCCGATAAATCACATTTCGTAATCGCTAGCTGCTTCGCAAACTATTTTTTCTTATCTTGTTTCAATGCACTGTAATTTTCTACCCAGAACCATTAAAAATATTCTAACACCATTGATGGAAGTTGAAGTGATTCGAAAGGATCGAATCGAATTCAATGATTGTTTTTCGCTGCAATGCAAATTTTGTCATACTGCTGTTTTTTTGCTGCGAGTAGCCAAGAAGTTTTTGCTATTATCTCTGTTTTCAAAACATCAGTTTTTTTTTAGCCAGGAAAAAAACTTCAAAAACCGAACCATTATTTTCACCCTTCAGCTTTTTTCGCCATATCTGACTTGGAGTACATTCTTAACTTCTCAACAATCGCTAACCCAAACAAAATCCCTTGTTAGCGGCAGCCAGCAATCGAAAAGTTTCATTTGCAACATGGCTTCAGTGCCGAAACATTTCTCTCTTCATGGCAGTCCTTGACGCCATCATCACCAGTTCTGGGGTCCAATAAACCCCCACTAATGGTCACAATCGAAACATTGCACGGTAGCTTTTTCGTCAGTGATCGATGGTTGAGTGCATCTATTTGCGGCGCGCGCTAGTGCATTGGAGCATTTTCGAGAGGGTACTTGAATTGGGCACACTTTGTGGCCGTGTTATTGTGGCAGTGTTCTCTTTGTGGCCGTGTTATTGTGGCGGTATTCTCTTTGTGGCCGTGTTATTGTGGCGGTATTCTCTTTGTGGCCGTGTTATTGTGGCGGTATACTCTTTGTGGCCGTGTTATTGTGGCGGTATACTCATTGTGGCCGTGTTATTGTGGCGGTATACTCTTTGCGGCCGTGTTAATGTGGCGGTATACTCTTTGTGGCCGTGTTATTGTGGCGGTATACTCTTTGTGGCCGTGTTTTTGTGGCGGTATACTCTTTGTGGCCGTGTTATTGGGGCGGTATACTCTTTGTGGCCGTGTTATTGCGACGATATTCTCTTTGTAGCCTTGTTATGTTGCGATATGTTCTTTGTGATGGTATTATTGTGGCGCTTTGATTTTTGGCCCATGTTACTGAGGTGACAAGCTTTTGCGGTTCTATTATTGCGATAATGTGGTTTTTGTAGAGGTGTTATGGTGAAGATACGTTCTATGCGACCTACCGTGTTATTGTGGCACTATGCTCTTTGTGTCCGTTTTGTTGTGGTGATATGGTCATTGTACCCGTGCTTTTGTGGCAATATGCTTTTTGTGGCTCTGTTACTGTGGTGATCGGTTCACTAGGTTGTTTTATTGAAGCAATCATTAGTGGCACTTAGTAATTGAGCATATCATGCATATAATATTGAAGTTACGAGCATAAATAATTTTACTACAATTGTTTACAGAATTAAATCCTAAGTTAAAGTCAGGTGGAGTAAATTAGGAGAGCCGGCATATATTTCCTTCATTTGGTATTTTACGCAACAATATCTCAAAATCAGCGAATGCACTCTTCTTCGTCGTTGCAAAATTTTATTGTAAAATGTTATATATTCTGGGGATAGTTTGCGCTCTGTACATATGTATACGACTAGACGTAGTTATTCAAAGAATTTAATCAAGGAACAAAAGTTCTCTTCGTCTCTGGATAAATTTTCGCTCCAATTAAATCATAGTCCGCATCGAAGTTTTGGAGCTACTAATTTGGAAATACGTTGCACAAGTATTTCATCCAGCTGGAGATTTCAATCAACGAGCAAAAATTTTCTTTGTCCTCGAGAAGATTTTCCTTCCGCCCCTTAAACACATTCGCCGAGTCAAAGTTGCGTCGAATTAATTTAGCCTTGACCTCCGCAACGCTGCCGCTCCAAGTCTCTCGCTGATGACTCCAGGCCCAGACGCAGAGCTCGCCTTTGTCGCACAAGAATAGAAAGCAGCTCTGGCAATTTTAATTAAGAACAGAGTGGATCATGTTTGTGAAAGCAAAACAAAAGCTTCCGTGACCAACACTCTACGGGATAATTAAGCAGTCTTTTATTATTTTTTTCCTTTCTTTGGAGCAATGGCAGTTTCCGCCTCTCGTACTTCTTAATGCGAGCTAGGCAAGGAGCAGTAAAGACGTACGTTGGAAGAGGGAAATGAGTATTAGAACTTTAATTGGGTTAGATAAAGCTATGAGGGTTTTTCTTAAATCAAGTACATTTGGTTGAGCAAAACGAGATCACGCTCTAAGCGCCGAAAGTGGGTTACATTAGATTGTTCTAATTTCATTTCATGTAGATTTTGGTAAATGGAGTTAGCCTAAGGCAATGAAAGTAGGCGATATGGACTAGTGATGTTATTTTTTATTTAGATTTATTTGAACGGAATTAGATGAGGCTTGCGGGGCTACGCTGGATCAAACAAAATGAATATATTTTGGTTTAATGTAGAGCCTACCAAGTAAGATTATATCAGACTTAATGCTCACATAGGTCGAAGACAATTCTTTTCACGTATATATATTTTGTTGTATTTGGTGCAAATATTAGCTCAGACTTGAAGCGTAGTAATAGGATGAATTGAAGCTCGTCGTACATTGAATGTTGTGTGATTTTGGTGATGGTACTGAAACGAAATTCTAGTTCATGTAAAATTTTAAGTTTTGTAGAATTACTTAATTCTATTTCTATATAAAATTCGATATCGGACTTATTTAAGTAACATTAGTCTATGTTTAAAGAATCTAACCTGGTAAAAAATATTCACACTAATAACTCAAGCATATCTACTTATAAAACTGTGTTATTCATTAGTGGCCCACACCGTCGCAAAAATTAAGAAAATGTTGTTTAATGACAACTCAGTTTATCGTGGATCCGAGCAGAAGAGTGTTTCCTCCTCCGTGGTTTTGATCTGAGGAGTATTTCTTCTCTCATCGTTCTGATCGGCCATCAACCATGCATCAAGCCTTTTCGTCCGCTGTTTTGATCTTAAGAATATCTTTTCGTTCGCTGTTCTGATCTTAAGAATATCTTTTCGTTCGCTGTTCTAATCTTAAGAATATCTTTTCGTTCGCTGTTCTGATCTTAAGAATATCTTTTCGTTCGCTGTTCTGATCTTGAGAATATCTTTTCGTTCGCTGTTCTGATTTGAGAATATCTTTTCGTTCGCTGTTCTGATCTTGAGAATAGCTTTTCGTTCACTGTTCTGATCTTGAGAATATCTTTTCGTTCGCCGTTTTGATCTTAAGAATATCTTTTCGTTCGCTGTTTTGATCTTAAGAATATCTTTTCGTTCGCTGTTCTGATCTTAAGAATATCTTTTCGTTCGCTGTTCTGATCTTAAGAATATCTTTTCGTTCGCTGTTCTGATCTTGAGAATATCTTTTCGTTCGCTGTTCTGATCTTGAGAATATCTTTTCGTTCACTGTTCTGATCTTGAGAATATCTTTTCGTTCGCTGTTCTGATCT
>LQNS02278163.1:8948539-8968379 GCA_001587735.2 Parhyale hawaiensis
TTTTAATGTTTCGCAGCCAGTAAAGTCGAAGGTTATGGCCGGTGCTGCAGCCAAACTCCTGCGACCTGCGCTGGCAATAAAATTTTATCGTCCAGTTAGGAAGGACCTTCTCTCTACAAGATCAAATGGCAGGTAAAACGGTGGATGCGGAGCCGTTCGTCATATAGGCTAGTGCTCCGTAATGGAACAGTAACTGTTATCCGTTAAGGTATGAATATGGCACGCAGTAGACATTAGTCTGGCGTAAAATTAATAAAAGCGGTGGAGGTAGAACCAAGCGTCGTAGGATGGTTGCCCAAAATGGAACAGTGACTGCTGAATTTCGAACCAGATAGGATGCTAGGATGGGTAGAGGGTGAAATCGTTTATATTGGTAGATAAAGAATCAAATATTTTATGGTAGTAATTTGATACGAAATAAAAGTGTTACGAAATGGACACGAGCATGCAGTACAATATACAAAACAAAGAAGGTAAAGGCATCCGTAATAGGCTAGTGCTCTGAACCATTCTCCGGTAAATAATTAAAAAACATATGTAGCGCGTATGAGTATATGTACGATAAAATTATTTAATACACAGGAAGCTGGACCATTCTAAATAAAATAGCTACTACCAGATGCAACACCACTAAGAGAAGAGCGTGCTCGATTGGGCGCTGAAATCAGGCTTTCGAGGCTTCACATTTTCGAAGCGTCAAACAAACAGACGCTTCAGCTCTGACGCTGCGCATCGTGTGAGAAGTGGTAAAATCAACCCGACTGCGTTGCGCCGGCTAAACAACTCTATTTTACTGAGGGTCAAAGCCTGGACGTCAATTCTAAGTGTCGAAACCACAACGCTTCACCTGATTAGACTTTCGAAAAAGTCAACAACTCAAGCCTTGGCTGCTTTGGACGCATTCGATTAGGTCGGTCTCCGAAATTAATCTGAGCCAAGCCCAACTGACTTGTCTAGAAATGCAGACAGGAACTTAAGCTTTGTCACTTTGAACAGTGTTGCAGGTGCTAAAAGCAGCCCGCTTACGTTGAGCCGACTGAAATCTCCATTTTATGGAGTAAAGTTTAGTTCATGGAAGTCTCACAGATAATTGACTAGAAGTCTTTGCCAGAAACTAGAATCAACAAGTCAAAGCCAGGGCACCTTTCTGAAGAATCGGACAAGTCAGGCATGAAAGGCTTAATTTCGCTGTTCAATCGAACGCGCCCGAAATTTCGAAGCCCTGCCGAAACACCCTCACTGTACGTACATAACCTTGTCGTTTGTCTTTCCTTGTAAGACTTCACCTACTTAGGCGTTTTTTATTTATTTTTTTTTTCACTCGTTGCTGGACCGTATCCACTCAGACTTGTCGTTTCCCAGTCGCGAATAAAGTTCGATCACCCACTATAAATACTTTAGCTGTTTGCTGGACTTCATCCAATCAAGCATCATTTTTATACCTCTCTAGAATTCACTAACTTGGACTTGCCAATCTATATACTCTTTGTTGGACCTCACCTCCTTAGATTTGTCATTTTTCCCTTCTCAAAGTTTCCATTCATCTCACCTAGAAAGACAGGTCATTTGCCACTCTTTACTGTACCTCACGTATTCTAACTCACTATTTCAAAGCAGTGGCCATGGAAAAAATTGCCTTTGCTGGTCCTCATTATACATGAGCTTACCTATTTGACCTTCCCATTTCCCTCGCCTTGTTGGACTTGACGTACTCATCTTTTCCATTTCCCACTCCTTGCCGCGCCTCACGATCCACCAGACATGTTTTTCATCTCCCAAGCTGCCGTGAAACTGGCGAGTTTGCACCAACGTCCACAACGTCGATTTTCTCGAATGACTCATTCTCAGGAGCGACTAAATCGGAGCAACGAGTCACAAACGGCCACTGTTATTTTAACTTTGGTTGTTCCAAGGAAACATAAACTTTCGGTTTGCACCAGAGCACCGACTGCTTTCTTTCCGGGCTCTGCTGCTGCGGGGAGTGTGGCAGGATCTAAGAGATAGGACACTTGCATCTTCCTCTGGTTTAAAAGAATCTTCTGGCTTCCACGGCCCTTGAATGTATCTATTTAGGCTTATTGGAGCTGCAGATGACTGGATTTTACGAGACAGGGATTAGGGGTACAACCGATCTAAAAGAAAAAAAAAATACTAATTATATGCTCTACCAAGCAAAAAAAAACTATATATATATATACAGAAATTGTGTCTTATCTTTCACCGATGTAAAACAAAAACAAGTGATTGAAATTTTCACATATGGGAAAAAAGTAGGATTGCCAATTTCATCAATAAAAAAAAATTGAACTACAACTCCTATCGATCTAAAAAAGGAGGACTGCATTGTCCACCGGTCTAAAAAAGAATTCCTACTTTCACAGATATGGCCTGTGCTATTATAAACGTTGGTCCTACAGGTACAAGGCAGCCCCGTCCATACGAATGACTGGGTCAGAAGACTATATATACAGTGTATGGTTAAACTGCCTTTATAGAGTCCGATCTCGGGCGCAAGGGCTTAACCATCAACATTCACAAGTCTCGTTCAGTTGAATTTTAATACAGCTGTTGCAGGATTAATTTATATAATGCAAGACTACTTGAATCGTAGGAAGACTACTTTTATAATAATTGTAATGCCAGACTACTCTCATATACCACCAGTCTACTTGTGCAATACGAGGCAACTTGTAATAATTATAATGCTAGACTTAACCTCTTCCTAGCTCAATTAAATATCACTTTTTGTAGAAATAACCCTACATATGGTGTGAACACATGCGTACAGGAAGCCCTCAAGGGTTAATGAAGGCTATTGGCGTACACTGCTGCTTCTTGACATACGGTAAGTACTCAAAGAATAAAGTATCTACGCCACTTAGTTTTCAAATAGTTTAAAATTGTAGGATTCCATTAAAAATTTCTGCTCTTCAATGGCAGTGCTTATCAAACAGTTTGATCAAGTGATTCCTTCAACTTGATGTTTATCAATGCCACAGTGTGACTGCAAATCTGAAACCCGTATTTGTCTATTAGGCTCCATTTTAGGAATCAGGTGCACTATTATCACCTCCGCCAAGGAGGTTCTGTTTTAGTCGGATTTCTATTATTCTGTCGCTTCTGTTTCTGTCGTTCTTTCTGTCACCAAATTATCCAAAAGTTATGGAAGGATTTTGATGAAATTTACAGGAGTTGTTAGTAATGTTAAGATACATAAATGATTTAATTTTGGTGCAGATCGGTTGGTTCGTTTTTATGTTTAACTTATGGTTGTCATAATATTTGTTAGCAGCATAACTCAAGAGGTTATGAACGGATCTCAAAAAAAAAAAAAAAAAAAAAAATGCAGAAAGTGTTCATGCAATCAAAAGGCACAAATGATTAAATATTGGAGTTGATATAAAAATCATGGTTTCGGAGGCAATTTGAATTTTTCGTAACCGTGCCTTACTTGGCGGAGGCATGCGCTCTCAGAGTGCTCTTGTTTCATGAGAGTCATTCTCGCGGAACACGGACTGGGTGCACATGCACGTATTGACATTTTTAGTAATAAATATTATACTATTTCTACGAGAATACGAGAATACCAATAACGAGTATTTAAAGAACCCAAACTTCTGGCCCAGTTTCAGCTGTAGAACTATAATGAGATTGTGGTCCAATAGCGAATTAGTAGTAATTCTTTAGTTCACGACAGCAGTTTTTTTTTTGTAGATTGAGATAGGAAAGACTCTTGTAAGTCATCTCGTTCTATGTAGGTTCATAATTTTTAGTTTTAACTAAAGGAAAAGTCAACTTGACCGCACCCTCAATTGGGGAACCAAGACGCACTAGTTCGTGCTGCAGATATAATCCAATAGATCCCAAAGATGAATGCAGCTGCAGTCGACTACAGACACAGTATATGAAGTCGTATGTCAAGCGTACGCTCAACGGCCACCCAGAACTACAAATTTTAAGCCTAAAAAAATGCACAAAATGATGTTGATTTATTAAGAGGACTTTCTGTCCCTAATTTATATAAAAAAGAGAGGCCAACTACATGCATCTAGGCGCCTTTATTTCAAGCTCTACAGAGCAACCAGTTCCGGAAGCCCGCGCGGCGCCGCCGCAATGCACGCAAGACTTGTGCCGATGGTTTCGATATTTTTGGGGATGAGAAGCGACAGCCGCAAATTGCAATGAAACGAAGATATTCAGGCTCTCATTTGCTCAGTTCCAAAGGAGCGGAGCTGTGAAAAGTGCCCCATTACTGAGGGTCTGGAGCTTCGTGTCTGGATTTAAAAGCCGAGTAATGTTTGAAAATGTTCAACTCAGTCCGAGTGCTTCATATTTAGGCAGGGCGTTGGAAATTTATTGAGATCTATAAACGGATTTTGTACAGACGAACTGGGTCGTTATATATTGCTATGTGTAGAGTTAGTACTGTTGTCCAGGTGCTTCATATTTATGTTGGCTTTGGGAATGTATGCACTGGAAACTATTAAGGAATTTTACAGCGACGAACTATCTCCTGCTCATTGCTTTGAGTAAGCGATCTTGGAGCTTTGTGTTTAGTTAGGTAAGGCTCTGGAAATTCATTGGAATCTAGTTAGAATTCCTCTGGCGACGGAGAAAGTCTCTTTTTACCTACGTCTTTCCTAATGGCTCTATTTGCTCCTATTTAGGGAGGTCTATTGACATTTAACTATAATTTATTGACGGATTCTACGGATACGGAGTGTCTCTTGGCACTCTGGCTATGTGTAGAGATTGTTGCCCTGGAGTTTCGTATTTAAGTAGGACTATACAAAGCATTCAATACAGACGCAACAAGCGACGTGCAAAGCAACAGATCTGCTGCATGAAAACCTGTACCGTCAGATAAAGCAGTCAACTGTCCCCACCGACGTAACCCGAGTCTCGCGACACACCGCGCATTGTTGTCGGTCACAGAGAACGTATCTCCGCATTGCATCGCTTGTTGTGTAGGTGGGGCCCCGGCATAAAATATTTTATCGGCAAGGGTTTCGAAAATTTGTGAAACTGAACTGTTCAGACGCTAAAATTGCGTTATTCAAAATTCAGGAAGCCTTCCCGTGTGCTTACAGAAGTAGGTAGTGCTATGAAGTGCACGAGCACCTCAACGAGGGCACTTGTTATCGCTGCACGGGAACGCGTGCTAGGTCTGGGATAACACTCTTTTCAGTGTTCTATATTGACTTTGAAATGGGGCGGTTACAGTATGAAGTCTGGATTTTGAAAGACATTGAAGTTGTGTTAGGAAATTTTGTGTCTGTTAATCTTCGTTTTAAAAATTTTTTCTTGACCCAGTGAACACTCAGAAGCCTTTACCAGGAAGCTTAAATTTCTAATCTTTCTAGTGTTTATGAATATATTAATGAAATAATATTAAACGTGACAAATGATGAAAGTTCTTAATTATCGTGTTGTTTCATTATCTACTTTCGTATATGAATGACAAAAAAGGCTTTAAACGCTGTCTTATTTTTGGAAATAGAAAATAGTAAGAAAACTAAAGAAGCACTCTGATAGCGCATGCGTCCGCCGAGCTGACGCAAAGTCAAATTGGTATTGAATTGGTATTGAGAATTCTGTACATCATAACAAAAACTGATCATTTGTGCCTCCTGATATATCTAATAGTTTCTATAATTTCTAAAGATCCGTTCATAACTTTTTGAGTTATGTTCTGACAAACACTAAGAAATACATGTAGTCTAACACACAACCGGAAGAACCAATCATCACCAAAATATGATTATTTGCGCCTGCTAACATTTCTAAGAAATCCACAAATTTCAATGCGATTCGTTGATAATTTTGGGGACTATTCTATTGATAAGCATAGAAATGAATTCAGAGACACAACTGACACGAGAACTAATAGATAATCACTAAAAGCTGATCAGTTGCTCTTCGCAACATTTCCAACGATTCCTGTAAATTTTTTGAAGATCCGTTAATAACTTTCTCTGTTATGTTCCCAATAACAAATAGGCAAACAAATGGCTGAACGGCTCTTCACCAAAAATTAATAATTGTAACATGCTTAATAAAGCGTGCAATTATCATAAAGATGCGTCCATAACCTTTTGAGTTACCTCGGTGATAGAGAACAAGGCGAAAAGAAAAACTGACAGACGAACTCCGACAAAAATATAACCTTGGCGGAAGTAATGATCAAACCAACTAATTTTTCACGCATATACAATGTTTAAAGAAGGATTCAACCCTACAATCGATTTCAATATTGCACAGACACATACACGCATGCATTGTAGACAGTGAGAAGTTAACTGCGGTCAGTTCTTCCACTTAACACACATACTTTTCAGATAGAAAATAACACTGGTAGCGATTTCGCTGTACACGCATACATACCTATAAATAAATTAGTATCTATACAGATATATTTACAAATCTGTGTCATGTACACATATGTCACAGATGTTTATTCCCACTACCGCCTTAACTTATATAGGAAAAAAGTACGCCAGCTGATTATGCTACAAAAACAAAAAAAAAAAAAAACTTCCCAATTACTAATGCAGAACAGCGCACACCGCCATCACCAGAACTTCAACACACAAATGTCGCTAGCGAATTTCCTTTTTTTTTGTTTTTGTAACGTTAGTGACTGCGAGCTCAACCCCAATTCGCCAATTCGCATACTGGCATGACAGCCATAACATTATCCAGAAGATTCACAATGAATTTCAGAGCAGGAGGCCGGCCAACCATGCACGAAACGCTCGCAATCGGCATCACAAGAGAAAATCTCCTTAACTGCACTAAAATCAAACGGAAAAACAACGGCAAGCAACGCCTACCAATAGAAGAAGCACCCCTCATTAGACACACCCAACCATCGATAAACTGTCTGCTCATCGGTATAATTATGTAGAATGCGCTACATCTACTTATAAACTAACAGCTTCAACATCCAGCGGAACCTGCTGGAGAAAACCATCAGCTCTGATTGGCCGGAGTTTTCGTGGCATAGCCAATCATAGACCGAACCAGCGCCGCTTACCGCTCACCGAGGTTACATGAGGACCTTCTGAATCTCCACCGAACAGTACTTCGCACACTTCCTTTCTGTCAACGTGGAAGGAGACTGAGCATCTTTGACAATACCAACACTATGGTGTCTCGTGATGATGACCACTACAGCAGTCGAAACATTGAGATTAACATCGGTGAGCTATTACACAGCATTAACAACAATGATTGTGACACATGTTACCGACAAACTTGGTAAATAAATAAATAAATGTATCATCAATAACGAGCTTTCTTTCTTGACAGATAAACACTCCAAAAATTTGTGGGTGCAGCCATCATTCGCCCCGATCATTTACTCTCTACAGAGGAGCTTGCGGAGCGAATATCTCCCGACATTAGGCTGAAAATAGGTTAGGAAGGTAAGGATTGATTCTTCTAGTAACTTCATTTCTATGAGAATATTAGGAAAAACAGCCCTTGCCTACCTAACCTATTCTCGACCAAAACTCGGCAGTTTTTGCAGCGGTACTCTTACCGGGATGTTCCAAATTCTACTATCACCCTCTAATACCAACAATCGGAATAAATATTAAATGAGCGTATATATCTGTCTATACGTTGGGTTGTTCGCGGGATACGAGTCGGGACTCATGTACATATACAGTATATAGCGAGGCGCCATCCTAACGCCAGCGCTGACAAAGCTAAGACACAAGCATGGATGCAGAAAGCCAAGTACTGAAAAGTTCTGCTCAGACTGTGAGCTGCCTTCCTCCATATTTTCAGTTGCGCGTGGGACTATTATTAATCTGTGATATATGCATGCAATTTTACACTGGAAAACAATACTAGGATGGACCTCACCACCACTCACATGATTTTTGCACCACAACCGGAGTTTCATTGCGCTTAAAAGGGGCGCATGAATTCAATAACGGTGGTCTCCGACAAATGGTGTGCCATTCCGCAGCTTTTCCATTACAATGGAGGCAAATGGTTGCGTTTTGCAAGAATAACTTCCGCAGACAAGGGGCATTTGTATGCGTAACTTTATACAATTCAAAAGCAGGGGCTTTTTTACGAATGAATCGGGCCAAATTCTGAATGGAAATTCAATTCGCGGTGCTTAAAATGCTTGCTTTCTATTTTGCATTCGCGTTAGCGAAGTCGCGAAATATTTATATATTTCTCGTTCCTTTTAAATTGCTCATTTTGCGCTGTGCTCCGGTGAGCTGTGGCCTGTTCGAAACCAGAGACGAGCAGAGACGTCTTTTTACCTAAAGTATTTCCGAGGCCACTCTATATACAATCGCACGCTCATCTGATGAGCGGACGTTCGTCCCGATATACCGCGATGGTTAAACGTGAAAGCTTAAGTTAACTTGACCGCACTCTTTACTGGGAAACCCACAAGCACTGGTTCGTTGCAGCAGATATAACCCAACTGGCTCCAGAAGAGTAAGTGCGGCTGCAGTTGATCATGGGTCGTCAAAACCCATTGCGCCATTGACGGAAGGTCCAACAGCCCGCTCCTCCCTACTCTCCCATTTCTGGGCAGGGTAAACGCCCCCATGGTAGTTGTGCACACCATGCATATACGCTAACTCAGCGCAACGGGCGCCGCTAAGATCTCTCTTCTGGCTCGGCACTCGATCCTGGCCCCTTTTGAACACCAGTTCAGTACGCAAGGCTGCTGCCACTGTGTGTACGGTACGGACATAGATACGGTAGCAGAAACGACGTGCGAGTTGAACGACCACTAATAAATAGAGCGTGACATCGAATAGTGTGAACTCGGCGTGATATGCATGTTACAGTCTCGACCTTACAATTTATATTATGAAAATTGGCTTTTTACAGCCCGTTGTGTCAAAACGAACGGGAGAGCTGTATTGGTGTAAGTACGGTGTTTATCCAAAAAGGCCTTGGAAAATCGCAAAAAGTCTCGCAGACTCTTGTCGTCTGGTATTGTGCTAAACTAGGTGGGATTTCAAACAGAAAATTGAAATAGATGACAACACTTATCAAACATTAAAGGAAAATGAAAATTACTAAGAGACAACAAATTGAAATGAAATAGTTTGGCTGAAAATGAAAAGGATTTTCAGACATATTAGTTGGAAAGATGTTAAATAGATAGGTTTGGGTCCAGCAGTAAGTTTCAGATATTAATAATAATAATAATAATAACAATAATTTTTATTGATTACAGAGTATAGTAATGACAGGGATGGTAAAATAAAACTACCACGTACCAATAGAAGATAGCAAATAGTAGTAATAGCATTTACTCCGTAATATTATGACACTACCGCTTGAAATATTCCTGCCTACGAAATTTACGCAACAATAGGGAGAAAGCTCAGAAATTATATTATATATTAAGTATAAAATATATGAAATTAGATAAGGCCATATGAATTAACTTAATATTGTGCTAGTTACGCTGTCGGTGCCTGGCGTATACTTTGCACAACAAAAACAACATGCAGTAAAAAATAAAAATGGCATTAAGTAGCTTTAGCTTCTACAACTTCAACTGCTAATAAAATTGTGTACGGCCTCAAAAGATAATTAATCCGTCTGTAAGGAGATCACACTTGTAATGGAAAGTGTATAAATACACTTCAATATGACTAAGCAGAAGACTGATCTGCCGTATTGTACAGAAATATGTACCGAGGTGTTGTATCATACATGATGCGTGAAGAACATAGGTAGTAGTTGATGTAGGACGGTAGGTAAAGGCGGGTATACACAAATGAAATAATTGGGTAGCCACATAGTAACGGGAGGAACAGACAAACATACGAAGAAAAAGAACGGTCGGGGTCTGCGTCATAGCGGACCAAGCGTCGGGAAGTACCCTTGATATTTATGTTTTATCATTGTTATTTACTGTCTATTCTGCTCAGCATTAAGGTTCATGCTAGTGCTCATTATATGTTTCTATTGTAGGTATTGTATTTAGGCCCATCATTAATAGGTAACTTTCTTTATATGATTCCGATGAGCCTGTCGTGCAGCTGCAGCAAACCGCTGGCTTAATAACTTGAGTGAAAAAAATGGTAGTAAACAAACAGCGCGTTCACACGTCATTCATCTCAAGGCGTTCGCTCGTCCACTTGCTTGCTAGAATATGTTACTGTAGTTTAAAAATAGCAAAAAAGTGCTCTGTTTTCTGTTACTGTAGTTTAAAAATAGCAGAAAAGTGCTCTGTTTTCTGTTACTGTAGTTTAAAAATAGCAGAAAAGTGCTCTGTTTTCTGTTACTGTAGTTTAAAAATAGCAGAAAAGTGCTCTGTTTTCTGAGGTTTAGTTCACAGAAAAGCTGAAGAGATATCCGCAACTCGCCTAGTGACACTTCCATAGAAAACTAATTCGTCAGTCACCATTTTTAATAACTTTTGTGTCGTACACATAGTTCTGTTCACCATGACGCTACAAAGTTTCTGGGTGGGTGGGGTTATATACTGATTAACACATATAATGTGTAATATTATTTTTGATATCCGTAGTTCGGTTTATTTTTCTTATTTCTATCTAGTTTTTTTTAGGGACTCTGTATTTATGTTATTTCATGGAAATGCTTCTAAAAACGGGTTTGTAACTATTGATTTATATCAGTGCAGTGTAACCTACGTTGTATTTTTAACGGTAATAAAGGGTTCCATATCAGCCATAGTGGGTAGAAAGCTATGCTTCTATTTCTAACATATAGCGCCTGAAGTCCGCTCTGACGTCAGAGGCTGGAGGGCTGTGATTTTTTTTCGAGCACCTGATGTCAGTTCTTTACGTCATTTTTATTATTACTAGTGGACCCGTGAGTGAAAAAATTCATGCAATAATCGATATGTTTGCTCCATTCTCTGACTTGCCGTTTCCACATTTTCCCGCTCACGCTTATTAGCAACTCTTATTCCCTTCTGTAGTCATTCTGCTTCAAGTCTTTCTAGTCACTGTGGCGCATAGGCGCTTCATCTCTCTCCGTTGGTAGTACATCTTCGCTCTTGAGACCCTAGCAGTCTCGTTCTTCTTTTACGTTCCCTATCCTTTTTCTTAATTAAACGTGCGTCTGCCTAAGTAAAAATTTTTAAGGGTCCTGTAAGCAGTAGAGTCTTTGCTTAGGATATCTTGATGCCCAAATAGAGTAGCAAACCAACGAAGACTATGACTAAGAATTCCTTCAGAACAGAATTACATACACGACCGAAGCACACTGGGATTTCATTGAAACATTTATTTATCAAGCTAAATTTCTTTCATCGCTTAGAGCCTTAGACACATAGAAACTTTCCTTTGAGCGAAAATATAGACTGGAGTTTGAGTAGTGTGTATCTGGGTTACGTAAACGCAATTCATCTCCCAGAGACTATGGACAAGTTTGGAGTCTCTGGTTAAAGCTTGGAGTAAATATTTTACTGAAGGGCACCTCCCAGTCACCGTCGCTGGCAGTGGCTGCCTGCTGTTGCGGCAGTTAACCTGGCTGAGTGACAGGGGGACAGCCAGTTTTACGGGGCAGTTAAATAGTCCGTTCCACATCTGCTAGCAAAATCTTGGAGCAAAATCTTTACACCAAGAGAAAAAGTTGACGTTCAAGACCTGACGGAAATTTAAGGACGTTGGTATATAGGATACCCAATGCTTTATTAGTCGCTTTTCTTAAGAATTCAAGATTGAAAATTTAGTAGACGTGGACACAAGAGCTTTAATAGGGAGGAGGGAGACAGGAGCCTCGTCCGTGAAGCTCAAGAGTAGGGTGTGGCTTTCAAGTGGCTGCTGCCAGTCGGCATATGCACCAATCGTAAATTAGTACATCAGTTTGTTTGTTGCTCTCCAACAAAACTCCTGGCTCCCGCGTCATTTCCACCAATGAGATTCATGAACACGTCACAGCCACACCGGATCTGATGATCTTGCTGGCGAACCGATCTTAAGGCGGTATGGTTCCCACATCTTTATTGAAGCTCCTTCAGAAGAATATGTACTTACTCCAAGGGTTAAAGAGTGGTATAGACTGTCATTCGGAAGTTGCCCTCATAGCTTCATTTTTTTCTCATAGTCGGATATATCAGGAGCACATAACTGGGATTGAGTGCAGTACTTGGTAGTGAGTGACTGACTAGCAATTTACATCAACGTGTTTTTCACTTAGGGTTTCTTCACAAGCAGTTTATGTCCCATGCATGCCCTTCGAAAGTCCGTTTAGGTATTGAGAGTATCAATTTTCAAGTGGCGGTCGAGTTCACTGATAACAATGAAATCTAGAGAAACGCTCTGAGAACGCATACCTCTGTCAAGCAAGGCAAAATTAACGAATTCAAATTGGTCCTGAAACCAGAATTTCTTTTTCATCGACACTTAACCTTAGTCATTTGTGCCTTATAGAATTTCTAACAGTTCATGTTATTTCCTTGAAGATCTGAACTATTATGAATTATTTGACGTAGAATATAACAAGCATTGAGTCAGAATCTCAAACGGAGGAACTGATCATCACAAAAATGTAGTCATGCGTGTCTCTCAACATTTCTAACCATGCCTGTAATTTTCATGAAGATTCATTCGTAACTGTTTGAGCTATTTCACCGAAAAAAGCAAGTATACGAACAAACAAACAAATGGTTGGACGGATTTTCGCCTAAAGTTAACATCTGTTCCCCATATCATATCAATAAATCCTTCTAAATTCATGAAGATCGCTCCATTTATATTGTTTTGAGGTAACTCGATGACAACCAAACGCAGAAACAGACTAACAAACTTGAACCAAACCACAACTTTCTTGGCGGCGGAAGTAATAATAACAATAATAATACTAATAATAATAATAAAAGTAATAATAATAATAATGATAAGAACTCACCCATTCCCAATATACTGCAGCATTCCAGACGCACGAGCGTTCATTCCAATTCGTGTCTGGCGCACGCGGCCTCGAGCACCTATCGCCTCAGGGCTTCAGCTGTCTCGAGAGAAGCTGCTTTTCATGCAGAAAATTACGATATGCCACAATTTTCTTTGTTTACAAATGGGATCTGTCCGCGAGAACCAAGATTGTATCCTGGAAAAAAGAATGTTATGTTGTTGCGGCGAGTTTGTTTTCGTTTGATTTTGTTCATGTTACTAGTGCTGACATGTGGGATACATGCGTTTTCAGACTTCCGATTATGTGTACTTCCATTCATTCATTCTGTTGTGTATACGCTATTTTCATTTTGTTTTCGCCGTAGTTGATGGAAGAGATAGAATAAAAATATATATATTTTTTAAATCTCGTTTTTATAGTTTCATACCTCTATACCTACGTTCGTTTCAGTGTGCTCTGATAAGTGTAGTTAACTCTAATTAATTTCAGTAATTACTCTTCAAGCAAAAAAGAAGAAAAAAAAAACGAATAGCCGTTGGGAAGCAGAGTTTCAAAGAGGTGATATAATTACATTCACTAGACACACAATGCACTTGAGCGTTTAGAAACTGCAAACCTCATAATTCTACATGCTTGCTTTTCTCTTAAAAAAAGGGGGCAATGGTCATTCTGAGCTGCTTCTTTGTAGTGATTTCTAAAACTTTGTTATTTTGTTCATTTCTAAAAGTGAATGGTTTAATACTTATTATATTTTTGCACAAAAGAGTTTATAAATTAATTGCATATTTTGAAATCTCCGAGGTCTGCTTAGTCAAACGAGTTTATTGACTTTTCTTGTAATAGACAAGATACACAAAAATCAAGTTTGTTTCTTCACATTTTCGAAGAGTTTCTACAGACGGTTCCAAAGAGCACATTGCATTGTGTATAAACTCCTATGACATGATAATCAGTCACTGAATTAAGATATTGCATACATACAATTTAGTTAATATTAGGTTGGAAACAAAGTTCTTGCCGTTTTCATTATCATTTTTTTTTTGGTGCTAAGAACGGCCAGAACTTAATCTCCAACCTAGTATATATAGGAGAACGCGGCAAAGATTCGCTTTTGTCTTATATATAGATACAAAAAAATTTTTGGTATACTGAGTACGAATTCACTTTCCTTGGCGTGTCACCAAACACTTATGCAAATATTTTTATTACAATGCAGTTCACTTGCAATGTATGCAAGTGAATGAGATGGTAACTCTGAGGCCTTTAAGTAATGAATTCTTTAAACGGAACCTGAACTTCCTACTTGCACTCTGGACAAATCAATACGATCTGTGAAATTTCTCACCCTTATATTATTATCCAGCAAAACTTTCCCTCGTTTAAGCCTCTGCCAATCTCCTTCCCTCGTTCTACACGGAACAGCAGCAACTGGCAAAGCGGAAGTGATAAATGCGTCGCTCTTCTTTTTTTATTCATCTTGTCAAGGCAGTTCTGTCCGGCAATTAAGTCACAAAAGCGCCATTCCAGAGCCGTCTAGTGTGACAGCTTAATTGCCTAATTGCTAATAAACTCCACTGAGATGATGCCTGCGACAGTGATAGTTTGAACTGTGTGCATGTGTGTGTGTGTGTTCCTCTGAGATGCAAGTTACAGCTCCCGTGCTGGGAGAGGAGATCAAGTAATATCGTAAGCAATACAATTAGACTGACGATACAGTGTTGTAACAAATAAAATAGTACTATAATACTGCTTGTCCTCCCCTACGTGCCTTTCTTAGTTAGTACCACCATTACGCTTTCGGTGTTAGATAGGGGAAAATTATGATATCATTGGTACGGTCTCGGGTGTTAATTTAAGTTGCTGCTCGCAGGTCATGGGTGGATGATGGCTTCATCACCAGGAATTTTTTAGTACAATCGAAGGAAATAATAATTCCCTTGCAAAACCTTTCAAATACTTGAATGTTTTTATCCGATGCACCCTGAGTCGTCTTTGCTCGCGAGAGATCATGCCCTTCCTGCAGGTGACAATCGTATGGCTTGTTTGGCAGCTGAACTATAAATTTCGTTGCTCTGCTTTGGATTCTTCAAATGCAATCAATGTCTTTGCACTGATGTGGCAACCAGAATTGAACAGCAATAATACTAGGATATGTTACTTATTTATGTATTTATACATTTATATGCTTGCTCTCACGCTCTTAACGAAATAGATTGGAAGAAATTAGCAATGGCATTCTTAGTTTCAGTTCACTGGTAAATTAATAAACTTCTTATCAACTGCATAATCATCGAAGCAAACGCAGTAAATGGTAAGATATTCTTCAGCGGTCAGCAGACGAGTGTAGAACATGAAGATTTCTTAGCAGCAAAATAATTTTCTCCAATTAGGATTCGCGTTTGAACAGAACTACTTTTCACTTACAGAAAAAATTTACAAGTAATATGACATAATTCAGTATCCCGGATAGAGAGCTCAGTATTTATTCGGAGACAATATCGACTGGAGCCCTCCCCCGCTCAAAAAAAAAAAAAAATTATTGCCGTTCAGGATATTATCGAAGGAAAGCCTGGCGTTGCTCAGTCCTAGGATGCTTATCTGCTACGTTCCACAATTCAAGCTGGCAGTTACATAAGGAAGTTAATAAGAAAATTATGATCAATGAAGACGGGTCGTCACATATTCTTCGCTGTCATTTTTGACAACGCGGGCACTCTATTAATAATATGGATTTCAATTTGACTTATTTTAATTTGAAGCTGAAGAGTACAGTGATGTAAGTGATCCATTTTGTTCTACATGAAGTGGGACGCTCCATGTCTGGTACAGAAGAGACTGGAGATTAAAAAGTTTCTCTTTTAAAAACTGAAACACAAGCTGCATAAACAGACAAATAGGGGAAAAAAAAGAAAAAAATACAATTACATAAATCAACCATGGGGCTCAAGACCAATGCTAATTCCCTGTGAATGAAGCCAGGACAAGATGGTTAAGAGCAACGATTCGTTTTCATAAAACAATGCTGTGAGCCTTAAAATAATATAATTATAAGTATAAAAATAGAAGTAGATTAATTAGGATAAAATTTGACGTGATCAACGACAACAAAAATTTAAGCTCCAAGCTTCACGTAATGATACTTAAATAATAAATTTCTCCCCAGTATAGCCCCTTCCGGAAGCTTGCTGAATGTAAACAGTTTACATTGGGTTACTTCTTTCAAATACCTAGGTATAATGATTGATCACAAACTCAGTTTTTCAGACCACATTAATGTGGTTAGTCATAAAGTATGTTAAGCCAGAGGAGCTATTTATGCTGTAAGGAACTTTCTATCTCAAGATACGCTAGTTTTGTTGTTCTATGCACTCGTGTACCCTACTTGATTTACGGAATCATCATTATATATGGAGAGGATCAAAACCTCAGCTTCTCAGACCTCTTATATGTAGTTGCCGTAAACTATGTACTGCGATCTAATCTCCGGGTTAGAAGAAGTCATAATAATGTATCGTTAATGTGTGTAAAAGCGATGTATGCCAAGTTGAAATTTTTGCAATTTCAAGATGTTTATGAATATTTCCTAATGAAGTATTTGCGTAGTGTAATGCATGGTGACGGGTTGCTCTCCGAGCAATACTTCCTTGATTTAGTACAAACCTATAACCATGATACCAGGACTCTAGAATTTAATTCCAGCAAGTAAGATTGGAATTGCAAAGGCAAGCAATGCGATTTCAGTGTATGAACCTACCTACTGTTTGCGGTTAGTAAAATAGCTCTGTAAGAGTTTTCAAGCGTTTCCACGTATGCCATAATAGTACAACTTACAACTAAATGCCCTCCAATTTAAGGGAACCCCTTTCTGAAGGTACCTTTAAGGCTAGGTTCAACGAGTTTGCATCGAGTAAGTATAATTATCCATGAATATTGAAATCTTGGAAATCTTGATACCTCTGTTTTGAGCAAAAATTATGTTCAGTAGGTTACTGTTAAGGGCAAGGCTCCCGTAATATTTATTGCGATAGCTGTAAAGTACGTTAAGTGTAAGCGCAGTATAAAGTAGAAACCGTTGGAAACTTTTCACAGGTTGGCCCTAAAATGGCCCTATGAGTAAACATCATTCAGAAAATCGATGTACCTTATATGAACCATCGTACAAACTTACGGGCTTTTGTTAAGTAGCTGTTTCTAGGAATTTTTATATCCACGTATATCTGTTGAAGGTTTTTTATGGTTCATACAGCCTGTTAATTACCACATTAGGTGAAGTTTATTGTATTATAGTTGTTGGAAAAGTATGATGTATTTGTGTCGTAAATAGAAAGTATTACTTTCTAGTATGCAACACATGATATATTTTTTTTTCAATGCAACCAACATGTGACAGATTATGGCCTCTTCTAACAACATTTTTTGGGATCTTCTAGGATAGGTTAGATCATTTTAGTGGTGAACGCCCGATAAGTATGTCACTTTTACCAAGTGTGTCTCCATTTTTGCGTGAATGAATGATGTAGATGTTATCTTTAGTAGAGGATTGTTGAATGAGAAATAAATGAAAATGTGTGGTAAAATGTGTTAGTACCGGAAGGAGCTTCAAGAACAAACGAAGGCTTCGTTATGAACACCACCGGAGGCCTCACAAACAAAAAGTTCAAAAAGTTACCATTGTAAACACCGTAAAGGCCTTAAAAACAAAACTAACTTCGTTAAAATACTAGCCGAGGCCTCATGAATAAAAAGTCGTCTCATAGACACCACAAGAGGCATTAAAAAACAAACAAATATCGTTATAAACACCACCCTATGTCTCAAGAACAAAAAAAATCGTTGTTATAAACACCACCAAAAACATTAAGAACCAACTATACAGAGATAAAACAAGACCAAGGATTAATAAGTTCAAAGTTGAGAGCTACGAGTTTCGAAATTATGTTTAAGATTTTATAACCTCGTTATCGTAGCCAATTTAAAATTTTGGCCTCCAGGAAGCGAGAGCTCGACTCTCCTTAATCAAATACAAAGCCATAAACGTCAGGCCCTCGACTTCAGGAAATGCATTTTGAAAATTGGTGATGAAATTGCTTCAGCAAATGAAAAATTAGTTTCATCTACTCTGACATCCTTCACGTGTACCAGTACCTAGATATAAAATGTTTCCTGTTAACTAGGGAGCGCCAAGATGTACTTTTTTACCGTTTTATTAAATAGGATGGTGTCGAAGTCAGAATTTACAGTTCAAAAATTGTTAACGAAAAGGCATCAGTGAAAGTTTAATTTTGTGCCTTTATAGAATTTTAATAGTATGCGCAGAAATATTATAAGGTATCATTCAAAAGTCCTCTCATACTTCATTTTTACATGGTTGTGGTCAACTTCATGAAATAAATTTAATTCTCTTTGACGCTAATTTATTGATTTTAGGTAATTATTAACAGTTAATATTGGGAAGGTATAAGTATCCTAATGAAAGGAAAAAAATAACAGATGTTTACACTCCTCCGCTAGGGCAACAACAAGTCGAGCAACAAATCAGTGGGATGACCACTTCCGCGGTTGGAAATATGCTGAAGAAGAATGGAGACCTCAATGATCGAATTTTTTTCAGGAGATGATGAATTATCGACTGTCGAAAACCTTTCAAAATGATTCCAGAAAAACGGCTCACTTATATAAAAAATCGCTGTAGTCACAGATCTATAGGGCAGTCAGGAGTGAAGGAGAAAAGAGCGTGAAACGAGTAGGCACATCTCTCTTAACTGTCTGCATGCGAGAGCAAAGTTAAGTGCGTTGTCATTGTCTTCTTAGCGATCTAAATAACCATGGGGGTTTGCTGTCACTTTCACAGATGAGAAAGTTTCTTCGGTTGATCTGGTCGTGATTAAGCAGAACGATCGAGTTATCAGCTTGGAGAGGACGTCGCAGAGGTACACTACGTGCCTACAGTGAAGCACGTCGTAGTTTCAAATGGTGAGAAGATGCCGCCTGTGTAGTTAAAAACTGGCCACAGGTTACTCTCCTCTTCTGACAATGATATCTAGGCCACAAAGTCCTCCCTTGTGTTAAAAAACTAATCATGAATGCAGACTACGTCTCTCAGCAGGATGCTGCCCAGCACACACAGGCCAAAGTTTTGTAAGAGTTGAAGCTATTTTAGTCTCCACAGTCACCCTACCTAAGTATTCTGGTAGTTTCGAATAAGTGCATCTTGAGAACAAAGCTTGCATAGCACACCATAGCAAAGTCGATGATCTAAAGTCTTCACATTAGCAGGTCATGGGCCCTCGATATGTACCACCTTAGTACCATGCTCGAACTTCTTTGTTATTACTGAGCATGGGCACATTAATTACTAGCATTGTGGACGAACGAACCACAAATTTGCTTATTAATCCCAGCCATACTCGTTTCAAGCATAATAATTTAAGCCAGATAACTAAGGGTAATAGAAACAGTTAAGTAAGCTTTTGTCTAACGCAAAGGCTTCATTTGCTTCTACCATTTTGTTATGCAAAATGGCCTCGACTTCAGCATCAGCAAGTCAAAAATTTACGTGAAATTGTCTCAGTGAAATAAAAATAATAAAATGACGTACTCTTCCTTTATTACAGCACATGGATATTGCATAGCGGTTATTCATACGTGCTAATAAACCTAAAAGTTTCCATAAATTTGTTGCATAGAAATAACTCCTAATTTCAGAAACTGTAATTCAAAAACAACAATGTTCATGGCATTACACTGGCAAAAAGCTAAGAATCATCTACAGTACATATAATTCCAACCCAGGTAGCATTGAGACTTATATTGATATTAGAATAATATTATGAAGTAACATTATATTAGGTTATACATCAATATTAAAATAATATTATAAAGTGCCGATTATTTCAATGTCAGGATAACATTATTCAGAAATATTATAATAATATTACAGCGTAACATTAAATGTTATGGTATA
>LQNS02278163.1:9023232-9049786 GCA_001587735.2 Parhyale hawaiensis
ATGCTCTATTGTAACAGACATATTGAACCCGGTCAGAAAGATAGGAGTGCAATAAGTTGAGTGCGCTGTGCGACACACCATACTTCCTAAGCTTAACAACTAGTATATCTGGGTTAATTGTGTCGAAGGTCTTGCGAAGATCAAGAAATAAACAAATAGTGTACTGCTTACGGTATTGTAACTCACGATTTTAATTTATTGATGAAGTTAAGAGTCACTTGATATTTTCTGCAACACTATTGTATCAAAATGCAAAATACAGTTATTATGATCTCTTATGATGTTCAGTTGTCTGGGTAAAGAGATTAAACAATTAGCCTCCACAGGCGTTGCTTGAACAGATTATTAGCAGCGCTATGTCCTTCCCCCGTATCTCTAATTCAACTTCTAGCCATTCCAATGCTTAGAAGCAGCTTCATTCAGTTATCTTCCATAACAACAGAGCCCAATGTAACAACATCAGGTCGCCCAAACAAACCTGCTGCAATCAATCATACCGGCACTGCCTATCTAGAGGCTACTATTGTCGGCTGTATCTATGAATGTTGTATAATTTCTAAGCAAAAAATAGATCGGATAGGACGAAGCCTAGTCTAAGCCTATTCTCTGGGAATGGACTCTCTGGCTAGTAGGTTGTCAATAAGCTGATTGTATGCTAATCCTACGCGAGACCTTAAATGAAGTAGTTTTGAGGTTGGGGAGTAAAGAAATACTAGGGTTATATTCGCTAGTTTTCATAATGTATCAGGCGTCTATGAGGATCCCGTGCAAGGTTAGGAATCTCTGCCCAATTCTACAGACTTCATTGACGAAAAGTACTTACAACCTATAATAATTTTCAAACGAACTAAAACATATCGAGTAAATTCCGTAGACTTTTCTCAGTTACTGAGACTGCTCAAGACTGCCGTTCGAGAGGACACAAAATATAATTTAATTATTTAAAATTAATGCTAGGAGTAAATTTGGTGAATTGTTGATAACCGAATTAGGTACTTGCCGAACGACTGTTCCCTACCAAAAATTAGGGCCGCAGCAGAAGCTAAAACCCCTATTTAGCTGCTGATCCGCGCCCAAATTTTGTTAGGGTTGGAAGAACCAAGGAAGGTAATTAAATATTACAACTCAATCGCGTAGAGTTTTGGCAATGTTGTGCTCCAAGTTGTTGCACCATACGCGACGAGTGCTCAGTGGAAAAATATTGAATGCAGCGCTGGTAGTAATGTTCTTGAAGTTATTATGTATAATTAAAACAAGTAAGACATACACAGAATAATTGGGTAAAGATCGTTCGTTAATAAAATTTAAGTAAAATTTTATTAGCGTCCAGAAACAAGTGGCCGATTGTGGTAGAAGCGAACGTGCCGAATAGTCTGGAGATATAACCTCAATTCAGTAAGTCATTCTCACTTCAAATATTCACCGTATAGATATCAAACAAAATATTTTTACAAAAATAATTCGCTGACTTAAGGCGGGCTATTTGCCCCCCCCCCCCCCTAGACATAGTTTTGTCGGGATAGCTAAGTCCTAGCTGGCCCCTATTTAAATAAAGGCAAGCTCAATTTTTCACAAGTATATTAGAACGTGGGATTTATTCCTAACATATGAATTTCAAGATTAACGAACAGTACAAGTTGCATTTATCTATAAAAATATCAAGCCTGTCGGAATGAGTTTGCATGACAGATTTTTTTTTCTTCTTTCGTACTGCTTAGTGTGTGAATGCGTGCAGTGGCCATTCCATTTAAACAGCAGGAAACTCAACAGCTTCCTGGGCTCAATGTCAGAATATTCTGTTGTGTATTATTTTGTAGGCGCAACTGTGTGTGGCAGACCAAAAGTCTGATTAAACTATGAGATACCCGTATGCGGGCTTAGCTACATTTACTAGTGAAGTTTCGAAGATCTAGGTAAATATTCAAATTTGGAACGTGTCATAGAGAAATTAAGAATGGGGAAAAGGCAGACTCTTTTGAAGATCCAGGCATTTTAATTTGCGCTGCAGTTGATATTTACCCAAATTTCAAGGAGAAAAATTTCACTCAAAACTCATCTATAAGCTGTAGTCACTTTTCTATCAAGTATAATTATCAGTATACTATATAATAATTCACATCGTGTTTTTATTTATTAATAACTATATATATATCCTTACTGTCACGCTCTACGGGTATAAGATAGGAGAAAATTTAGACTTCAAACGGTGAAAAAAAAAGTTTGGTACCTTGGAATCTTTTTCTTCAGTATTAGATAGGGTAAAAAAGAACTCAGTCTGCTTGCCCCTTTGGTAAAAAGAAAAGTTGGGTACCTTGGAATCTTTTTCTTTGGTATTAGATACAGGAATAATGAGGCTTCGGACCGACGGACTGACGGACAGACAGCTCTCTTATTACAGTATATATTGTTCAGACAGAATGCTGAATTTACATTTAAGAATACTTCTAAAGAGTAACGCGCACAGGAGACGGCGGGGGTTTTGGTAAAGTGTTAATTTTTTGCCGTCATTTATAATGACGGCACGGGCCACTAGTGTTTTAATATTTCTGAAATGATATACGCAACAAATAGGTCATTAACAACAATCCATCTTAAGTGCTGATTTGGTCGTATGTTGCATCTTCATGCAGATGACATGCGTGAATTTGTCAGAAAATATTTTTAAAAATTGAGTTTTTATAAGAATGCCGGCAGATAATCGGCGCTGGTGAAGTATACAGCTTAACTGAGATACAGGCATACCATATATGCATTTAAGCTAGTTAAGAGCAAATTCTAACCGAACCAAACATGCGCTAACCTTTTAACAAACCTAATGTAAAGTAGAGCGTCCCACGGAGCAAAATAACTTACACTTGTGTTTTTTTTTACTGCTTCTACTCGGCATACGTTTGTTGAATGTTAGAGCCGGCTGTCAACTGATATCAACGTTCTACATATATGAGCGAGATCTGGGTACTTATACTAGGAAAAGAAGAAATGTCGGGTCAACATTGGGTTACTTGGAGAACGCTTTATGATAAAGCCCAGCAAACTTTCATTTATGCACTGTTTACTACAAGTACAAGTAAATTAGTCAAATTTTTTTACTTTAAGGAAAAAAATTACGGAAGTTAATAACATTGGGTAGCAATGGTGGGTCATTTATAATTTGAACATGGGTCCAACAAAATCGATGTCCCATTTAGAAACCACGAAGCCTTTAAATAATTTTAAATAAACGTTCATGAATAAAAAGAGAGTTTATATAGGACGAAATATGATTAAATCATACAACTGTCTCTTTTGAATGAAGCCAGAAAATATGTATCTCAGAGAAGCTCGTTCACTGTCGTTAACTTTGTTATGTTTGTCTAAGCCAAAGTTGATCGTCTCGTGGAAGGAAGACTAATGATCGATGTTGTATTAATTTAAGCATTACTGTAGTGTACGAAGGTTTGATTGTCATGTAGGTAGGATACCCAGCTGCTTCGTTGGTTGAACAATCATCGAAAATTTTTGTAACAGATTCAGAAACAATAGCGGATTGACCTTCCAAAATGAACAGTAGGCCTACCCTGTAAAAAAAAAATCCGTAAGTCTTACTCAATTTTCTTGGCATTATTGCTGCCGGTGATTTTTTCGTAAAATTTACGGAATTTGTTTTTACAGTGCATGTTGGCCCACTGAAGTGCCAAGGTTCACTGCAACGTGTCGCAGTTTGAGGTTAACCTAATAACGTTCCCGAGCAACTAATGCATAAACTCACTCCTTCAGTTGAATATCATGGAACGTAGTATGCGTCGCCAAGATGGCCACATGCTCATATTGAAACACACAAAGCCTGTCAAACTTCCTCTACAGATTCCTTCAGAGTGTGGCACTTTCTAAATTCACACTTTTGGCATATAATGTTTCTAAAATTAATTTACTTAGTGCTAATTCTACATAGTCCTCCTGAATCAATGCTGAGTATGGATAGTTCATTTCTGTGCTGAGTACATTTACTAAACTACAACACAGTGATTTCTAGTCTTCTTGAGAAGAGTTAGCCTATATTTCCATTTAGGCTGCATAGCGATACTAGCCTGTGAATCTACTAAAGTAGAGCACTAGTGTGATAAGGCAACTGTACCAGATAGCACTGGGGGGTCAGGGGCAGAGTCAACTAGCTCTTCTTCAAAGTTTTAATAGTTATATGACCTTGACGACCTTCTTTACCTTCAATAAATCGTGAGTACAATAGGCGCAACTGGCCGAGTAAGAAAGTTATTGCAGACGCCGCCAATATTCTCAATTTTCTCTGTTGAGATACAGAAAATTAGAAGAAAATGTTCAGGGTAATCTAAAATAAAATGATTCGTACGTTAGAAATTATTTTGATCAATTGACTATTTTCGATACTAAGTATCAAGAAGGTTTAAACCTGGGTATTTTGTCAGATTAGCGAGATGCTATTCATATGATAATGCAAAGGCTGTGAGCAGTCATCTCTCAGATGGACAGCTCGTTTGAACGTTCCCATGTCCAGTGTTCATATAATGATAATAATAATTTTTATGAGTAAATGATATTTATTCTAACAATACTTTTTACTAACCTTATATAAGTTTACCTTAAATGTATCGTGTAAGCTAACATATCAGTAATGAAATAGATTGCTTTATAAAATTGGACGATTATTGCGAATGAACAGTTTTACCAGACCTCTAAATTCGTGTGCATGTTACCGAAAACTTAGCGAAAAAACTCCTCTACAGTCAGCCCTGGCAGGCGGCAGCTACATGGAAAAATAGTGACTTAAGAAAGACTGGTACCGCTATTCATGTTTGTACTACATACACAGCTAAAAAAATATGCAATACATACAGAGTAAACGTTCAGAAAAAAATTGATCACAGTCATAACTCAAGAAAGAAATTTAGCGTAGGTTTGAAGTGAAAATTAAGAAAATAGCTGGAAATTTGAAGTGAAAATGCCGTAACTCCCAAAAATCGGCTGAAGAGAGAGTACCGTAATCCTGACATGGTTTCGATACGTCAATATAATACTGTCATACTAACTACAAAACAAACTTCAAAATTTCAAGGCAGTGATGAGAGGCGATTGGGATCACGTTATGCAAAGTGTATTTCATATTCTAGTTATAATTTTTTACCATCAACTCTCTAAACGGAAAATTTTGCCGTTATCATCTCCTGAAAAACATGTGGGCAAGGTACCAGTGAAACTCTACACACCAATTGCTAATTTTCTCTTGCCAAGTTAGTACATATTAGGCATGAACACACACAGGGCACTGTCGTCAATATATTCCCGCTTTCACTTCGTACCATCGAACAATAAAAATGCTTGTGTTATTGCTAATAAGTTGTGGCGAGCAATATGGCTGCTATTTGTTTCTGTTCGACGTACCGATAATATGAGATTCTTTAGGTACAGTCATATGGCTCGTATGATTAATTTTACGGAATCGGAGATTAAAGCCCACAAAGTCCTTCCCAGCCAAGCCCTCGGTGTGAGGGATTCTCTTATATGGCCGTTAAATCGTTGTCTTCCTAATCCTTAAATAATGGTGAAAAAATGAAGGTTGAGAAGTTACAGTGCTGTTATGCAGTTGTGTGGGCAAAATTATGTAAAAAAAACTGCACTAAGTTTAATGAGGGGAAGACAGAAATAGAAAAATGCTTTAATACTAGAGAAATGGAAAGCAAGTATTAAATTAAGTGTGGAAAGACAGAAAGAGGTCAGTGGTTTGAATAAATCTGTGTGAAGTTAACACAGAGAGGTTGTAAGAATTTTGTTAGTATTAAACGTGGGAAAGATAGAAGTTAGTAACTATTCTAAAATCAAATGAAAAGAAGTAACTGATGTACAAGTGCGGGGAAAACAGAAGGAGAAAATTGGAATTAATTCCAGAAGTGGCATAGATAAGCATTGTAAATTCCAAGTGTAAGGCATACTACAACAAGCAACTTTTGCTTAAGTGTGGGTAAGATTGAAGTACGTCATAGAGAATAACAAGCTTCCTAGAAGCGCATCCCTGCCCTATGAATTTTTCAGCTTTTACTTGCTTCTGCAGGGAGGACTGCAACGGCAGCTTCACCCTGAAGGCCCCGGCCCACCGTCACCTATAATTTTATATACTACTTGCACGGCCCCATAAAAAGAACTGCTCATTCCTTTTAAAGCTCTCGGCACGAGGATATCTTCTCGTACNGGCAATTCTTCAGTATTTTTGCAAGAAAATAGCGGCTCAATGATGACGTCATATTCCTCGTTTTACTGTTTTCATCATAAGTTGGTATACAGGATACGAGTTGTATCTGCTTAGCTCCAGCTGCATGAAATTTCATAGACGTTTCTTGGCTACAAAACTCTGAAGCTAGACGGCTTTTAAATAAAATTAGTGACTTGTTAGTAAATAATTATTTTCGTGTTTTGCCCAGTCCAAATATTATTCTCGCTAAACAAAATCGTTCAAGGCACAACTCTGATGGCTTAACTATGACGTAACAACAGCTCCAGGAAGAGCTGAACTGCGCTTAGAAACTGTCCGTCTGTGTATTTATTAGTCTGTGATATATGTTACTGAATTGCCAGTCCAATTAGGACTTCCGGAGCCCAAGTTCTTCGTCCGTCTCATTTCAGCCAATTGCTTAGCAATTTTTGGGCCAATGTTACATTTTAGTCAAAAACTAAGAGTTTCCGGTAATAGTGACTTTATTAGTAACTTTGATACAAGACATTCATTTGTAAAATTGCTAGTTCGTGGAAAAGTTTTCAGTTTGAGGCCGCACGTTCTTGTGCGGGAAATGGATTTGCATCAGGAAATAATTTTGAAATGAAAGAATCAATGGCGGAGAAAAGTCAGTGAACTATGCTTTAATTATTAAAAGTTGTGATACTTCATATTACAATTATTTCTGCTGTGCCTCGTCCCTCACTTTTGAGAAAATTTCTGAGCTGAAGAACAACATGCGAATCAATGAACACGCATCGTTAACAAACTTTCTAGAAGTGTATAACATCATCAAGAATGAGAGAAATCCACTTAACCTACAAGGTCTTGTAAGAGAAAATAAAAAACAAGTTTCTAGGGTCGAAGTATCTGGAGGCGAAGCAGAAGCAGGTGTCCTCGAGTTTCATTTTGGAAACTTTCACCACCGAGTTGGCAAAATTTGTTGATGGGATCGGCAAGAGTTTCATTGTTGTATAATGAAAGTACTATACAGTATATTGCTCTTGGAAATTGGAGAAAAACGTCCCGGAGACTACAATTAGCAAAAAAAAAAAAAGTATAATATGCCAGAGGGCACCGTACACCATTCCATGGTATTGGAACTTATTACTATTACCATGCGAATTAAAAAATTTTCTAAACTTGTGAAAATCATAATATTAATTCATGGTAAACAATATCTTGGCACATTACATTCACCCAAACTTCTCTTCAGCAATTTTCTTAATAGTTTTACTGCGCGGAACGGATCTCCTCAATCAGAACTAATCTCCTCAGTTATTTACGCTGGTAAGTAATACCAAAGAACGCAATACTACCTCAGCACCCACGAAGTCCTAGTTCAGTGGACTGGATATAGCATAGAATATGCAGTTTAATAGCTAAAAGAGCTGTGAAGTTAGACTGGGAACGAAATTCCATTCTATGATAACTGAGAGCGAAACTAAATGGAACAGAAGACTGCGAACGAAACTAGATGGAACAGAGGACTGTGAACGAAACTAAATGAAATAGAGGACTGTGAACGAAACTAAATGGAACAGAGGACTGAGAACGAAACGAAATGAAACAGAGGACAACGAACGAAACTGAACGGAACTCCATCACTGCTGGGTTATGGACGGACAGATATTTGCGCAGACACGCTGTAAACAAGACATCCTCGTGGATGCATCCTGGGTTGTAACAAGAGGCCCAGGCATCAAATATCGGCCCACAGCAAAAGGGTTTAATATTTATATTCATAAGAAAAGCTGTCAAAATCAAGGAGGTTTTGACTTCTCCGCGTTCTCCGCCCTCATATAGGAAGGTCACTACTTGTAGTAGTGTATATAGGTAATAGGTAGATTGAACTAAGGGTTGATTGCACTTCAAACACCAGCAATAAATGTCATAAAATTCTTTCTCCAAATCTTAATTTTGTTAGGAACATTTTACATTAAGAACCTCAGTTTCCCTTTTCCGAGGTTCATGGTTTCACAAGTGTAAAATCTTCGCTCCAAATGAAAAAAAAACTATTTTTCACGAAAGAGCAAAGTTCACCATTGAAGTGTAACAAATATGGGGATTGAAATTGAAATATTTATCGAGTATCTGATTCTTAGGATAGAATTCCCAAAAGCATTAAAAATTGGAAAATATTCCTGCCCTCGTGGATCTCCATTTTACCATAAACGGCTTCAAATGCACGAAAATATATTTCCGTACATCAAAAACGTCCTTTTTAGCATAAACATCCATAAAAAACTATTAAATAAAGTTTCGTTAGCTGGGGAATTTAAATTTCACGATAAACATCACTCAAAAAATAAAAGGAGAAAAGTTCGTTACCCCGAGAACTTCAGTTTTCCCTAAATAGCTCTCTAAGAACGAAGAATAGAATTTCCTTTCCTTGAGGATCTCTTTTTCACCATAAACATCTCCCCCCCTCAAAAAAAAATATGGTATTATTTCCTTATCTTGAGGATCTCCATTTCACCATAAACATCTTCCAAAGAATAAAAAGATAAATTTTTTTTTCCTTACCTCGAAGATCTCAACTTCACCATAAACAACCGCCCACAAAGAAACCGGAATTAGGCAAGATCTCCTCACAGCGATGGATCCCAATTTAACCGTAGTGGCCTCACGGTGAGGGTCACAATTTAGCCAAGGGAATCTTACCCTAAAGAATCTGTTATCAGCAGGGCTTCGGTCCGACCATCTCTCTTGCTTTCATCGCCATGGCCGCTATCGCCTTCTTTGCGGGTGTCTGATATTGGGGCCTCTATTGGGCCTTCTGATATTTATGGTCAATTCTAGGGACAGCTCCAACTGCTGCCTCTGCCCGCTGTTTTTTGGGGGCAACAGCTTTGAATCCGGCGTAGGTACTGTGCAGCAGAAGGTGCGTTTTGAGTTCGCCGCATAGGTACTTTACAACGATGGGTGCATTATGAGTTCGACACGAGTAGGTACTGTGCAGGAGAAGGTGCGTTTTGAGTTCGCCGCATAGGTACTTTACAACGATGGGTGCATTATGAGTTCGACACGAGTAGGTACTGTGCAGCAGAAGGTGCGTTTTGAGTTCGCCGCATAGGTACTTTCCAAAGATGGATGCATTTTGAGTACGAGTAGGTGCAGTGAATCAGAATGTGTATGAGATCGACGGATAGGTATTTTAGAATTGCTGACGACTTACGTAAGTACAGCAATGCAACGGAAGGTGCGGTTTGAGCTTGGCTTACTTAGGTACAATGCAACGGAAGGTGTATTTTGAGTTTGATGTAGATACTTTACAAATCCAGGGCCATTTTCAGCTCGACGTTTGAATTTGACCTACTGTAGATACAACAAAAAATACACATTGAATAATTCGTCGCCGTGCTGCGTCTGGGGTGGAAAAGCCCTGTATCTAATAAAAACTTGAATAATCCGACTTAGGTACTGTGTAGCAAAGGAAAATTTTTCAGTCAGTTCTTTCACTTCGGCAACGTACCAAAATGAAACACAAAGTGTTCAGTACTTGACGATATACAAATTGTAGCAGACAACGATCGGGGGCAAATTTTTCCCTTGCTAATCTCATAGACAACTGAGCGAGACCTAGTACTTTTCCTGCACTCCTTATACTAAACTTCAACTTTAGCATAGGTTATGCATAGTGGTCTTTGCCCCGGCGGCGGTCAGCGCGTTCTGTTGCTTAGGATTTTAATGTTTGTTTAATTTTAATGAAAGCGTCGGTCATTTCAGCTTCCAATACCGGCCACGACGTCGGTTTGAGGACGCTGGACGCGACCGTTATTTTAAAATAGCAGGTCAATCCTTCCACCTTCTCTCTACAAGATCAAATGGCAGGTAAAACGGTGGATGTGGAGCCGTTCGTCATATAGGCTAGTGCTCCGAAATGGAACCGTAACCGTTATCCGTTAAGGTATGAATATGGCACGCAGTAGACATTAGTCTAGCATAAAATTCATAAAAGCGGTGGAGGTAGAACCATGCGTCGTAGGATGGTTGCCCAAAATGGAACAGTGACTGTTGTCTGTGAACTGCGAACCAGATACGATGCTAGGATGGGTAGAGGTTGAAATCGTATATATTGGTAGATAAAGAATCAATTATTTTATGGTAGTAATTGGATACGAAATAAAAGGGTTACGAAATGGACACGAGCATGCAGTACAATATACAAAACAAAGAAGGTAAAGGCATCCGTAATGGGCTAGTGCTCTGAGCTATTCTCCGGTAAATAATTAAAAAACATAGGTAGGCGTATGAGCATATGTACGATAAAATTATTTAATACACAGGAAGCTGGACCATTCTTAATAAAAGTAGCTACTACCAGTGCAACACCACTAAGAGAAGAGCGTGCTCGATTGGGCGCTGAAATCAGGCTTTCGAGGCTTCACTTTTTCGAAGCGTCAAACAGAAGCTTCAGCTCTGACGCCTCGCATCGTGTTAGAAGTGGTAAAATCAACCCGACTGCGTTGCGCCGGCTAAACAACTCTATTTTACTGAGGGTCAAAGCCTGGACGTCAATTCTAAGTGTCGAAACCACCGCGCTCCACCTGACTAGACTTTCGAAAAAGTCAACAAGTGAAGCCTTGGCTGCTTTGGACGCATTCGATTAGGTAGGTCTTCGAAATTAATCTGAGCCAAGCGCAAGGGACTTGTCTAGAAATGCAGACAGAAACTTAAGCTTTTTAAGTTTGCACGGTGTTGCAAGTGCTAAAAGCAGCCGGGTTACGTTGAGCCAACTGAAATCTCCATTTACGGAGTAAAGCTTAGTTCATGGAAGTCTCACAGATTATTGGCTAAAAGTCAGCGCCGGAAACTAGAATCAACGAGTCAAAGCCAGGGCACCTTTCTGAAGAATCGAACAAGTCAGGCCTGAAAGGCTTAATTTCGCTGTCCAATCGAACGCGCCTGAAATTTCGACGCCCTGCCCAAACACCCTCACTGTACCTACATAACCTTGTCGCCTTCCTTTTCTTGTAAGACTTCACCTACTTAAGCCTTTTTTATTTATTATTATTTTTTTTTTGCACTCGATGCTGGACCGTATCCACTCAGACTTGTCGTTTCCTACTCGCGCCTGGAGTTCGATCACCCATTATAAATACTTCCGCTGTTTGTTGGACTTCATCCAATCAAGCATCATTTTTATACCTCTCTAGAATTCACTAACTTGGACTTGCCAATCTATATACTCTTTGTTGGACCTCACCTCCTTAGATTTGTCATTTTCCACTCCTCCCTTTCCCTGCTCAAAGTTTCCATTCATTTCACCTAGAAAGACTGGTCATTTCCCACTCTTTACTGTACCTCACGTATTCAAACTCACTATTTCAAAGCAGTGGCTATGGAAAAAATTGCCAATGCTAGTCCTTATTATTCATGAGCTTACCTATTTGACCTTGCCATTTCCCTCGCCTTGCTGGACTTGACGTACTCATCTTTTTCATTTCCAACTCCTTTCCGCGCCTCACGATCCACCAGACATCTTTTTCATCTCCCAAGCTGCCGTGAAACTGGCGAGTTTGCACCAACGTCCACAACGTCGATTTTCTCGAATGACTCATTCTCAGGAGCCACTAAATCGGAGCAACGAGTCACAAACGGCCACTGTTATTTTAACTTTGGTTGTTCCAAGGAAACATAAACTTTCGGTTTGCACCAGAGCACCGACTGCTTTCTTTCCGGGCTTTGCTGCTGCTGGGCGTGTGGCAGGATCTCAGAGATAGGACACTTGCATCTTCCTCTGGTTTAAAAGAATCTTCTGGTTTCCACGGCCCTTGAATGTATCTATTTAGGCTTATTGGAGCTGCACATGACTGGATTTTACGAGACAGGGGTTAGGAGTACAACCGATCTAAAAAAAACTAATTACATTCTCTACCGAGCAAAAAATATATATATATGTATACAGAAATTGTGTCTCATCTTTCACCGATGTAAAACAAAAGCAAGTGATTGAAATTTTCACATATCTGAAAAAGGTAGGATTGCCACTTTCATCAATAAAAAAAAATTGAACTACAACTCCAATCGATCTAAAAAAGGGGGACTGCATTGTCCACCGGTCTAAAAATGAATTCCTACTTTCACAGATATGGCCTGTGCTATTATAAACGTTGGTCCTACAGGTACAAGGCAGCTCCGTCCATACGAATGACTGGATCAGAAGACTATATATACAGTTTATGGTTAAACTACCTTTATAGAGTAAGATCTCGGGCACATGGGCATAACCATCATCATTCACAAGTTTCGGTCAGTTGAATTTTAATACAGCTGTTGCAGAATTAATTTATATAATGCAAGACTACTTGAATCGTAGCAAGACTACTTTCATAATGATTGTAATGCTAGACTACTCTTATATACCACCTGTCTACTTGTGCAATACGAGGCAACTTATAACTTAACCTCTTCCTAGCTCAATTAAATATCACTTTTTGTGGAAATAACCCTACATATAGTGTGAACACATGGGTACATGAAGCCCTGAAGGCTATTGGCGTACACTGCTGCTTCTTGACATACGGTAAGTACTCAAAAAATAAAGTTTCTACGCCACTTAGTTTTCAAATAGTATAAGATTGTAGGATTCCATTAAAAATTTCTGCTCTTCAATAGCAGTGCTTATCAAACAGTTTGATCAAGTGATTCCTTCAACTTATTGTTTATCAATGCCACATTGTGACTGCAAATCTGAAACCCGTATTTTGTCTATTAGGCTCCATTTTAGGAATCAGGTGCACTATTATTACCTCCGCCAAAGAGGTTATGTTTTAGTCGGATTTCTGTTATTCTGTCGCTTCTGTTTCTGTCGTTCTTTCTGTCACCAAATTATCAAAAAGTTATAGAAGGATTTTGATGAAATTTACAGGAGTTGTTAGTAATATTAAGATACATAAATGATTTAATTTTTCTGCAGAGCGGTTGGTTCGTTTTTATGTTTGACTTATGGTTGTCATAATATTGGTTAGCAGCATAACTCAAGAGGTTATGAACGGATCTTCAAAAAAATGCAAAAAGTGTTCATGCAATCAAAATGCACAAATGATTAGATATTGGAGTTGATATAAAAATCATGGTTTCAGAGGCAATTTGTATTTTTCGTTACCGTTGCCTTACTTGGCGGTGGTATTTGCTCTCAGGGTGCTATAGTTTCATGAGTCAATCTCGCGGAACACGGACTGGGTGCATGTGCACCTATTGACATTTTTATTAATAAATATTATACTATTTCTACGAGAATACCAATAACGAGTACTTAAAGAACCCAAACTTCTGGCCCAGTTTCAGCAGTATAGAACTATAAGATTGGTGTCCAGCAGTGAATTAGGAGTAATTCTTTACTTCACGACAGCATGTTTTTTTTTGTAGATTGGGATAGGAAAGACTCGAGTAAGTCATCTCGTTTTATGCTGTTTTATGTAGGTTCATAATTTTCAGTTTTAACTAAAGGAAAAGTCAGTTTGACTGCACCCTCAATTGGGGAACCAAGATGCACTAGTTCGTGCTGCAGATATAAACCAATAGATCCCAAAGGAGAATACAGATGCAGTCGACTACAGACACAGTCCATGAAGTCGTATGTCAAGCGTACGCTCAATGGCCAACCAGAACTACATATTTTGAGCCTGACTTTCTGTCCCTAATTTATATAAAAAAAGAGAGGCCAACTACATGCATCTAGGCGCCTTTATTTCAAGCTCTACAGAGCAACCAGTTCCGGAAGCCCGCGCAGCGCCGCCGGAATGCATGCAAGACTAGTGCCGATGGTTTCGATATTTTTGAGGATGAGAAGCGACAGCCGCAAATTGCAATGAAACGAAGATATTCAGGCTCTCATTTGCTCAGTTCCAAGAGAGCGGAGCTGTGAAAAGTGCCCCATTACTGAGGGTCTGGAGCTTCGTGTCTGGATTTAAAAGCCGAGTAATGTTCGAAAATGTTCAACTCAGTCCGAGGGCTTCATATTTAGGCAGGGCGTTGAAAATTTATTGAGATCTATAAAATGATTTTGTACAGACGAACTGGGTCGTTATTTATTGCTATGTGCAGAGTTAGTACTGTTGTCTAGGTGCTTCATATTTATGTGGGCTTTGGGAATGCATGCAGTGGAATCTATAAAGGAATTCTACAGCGACGAACTGTCTCCTGCTCATTGCTTTGAGCAAGCGATCTTGGAGCATTTTGTGTTTAGTTACGTAAGGCTTTGAAAATTCATTAGAATCTAGTTAATATTCCTCTAGCGACGAACAAAGTCTCTTTTACATACGTTTTTTCTAATGGCTCTATTTGCTCCTATTTAGGTAGGGATATTGAAATATAGCTTTAATTTATTGACAGATTATACGGATACGGAGTGTCTCTTGGTACTCTTGCTATGTATAGAGATAATTGTCCTAGGGTTTCGTATTTAGGTTGGACGTTACAATGCATTCAATACAGACGCAACAAACGGAGTGCAAAGCACAGATCTCTTGCGTGAAAAAACGTACCATCTGACACAGCAGTCAACTGTCCCCATGCACCGACGTAACCCAAATTTTGCGACACACCACGCATTGTTGTTGGTCACAGAAAACGTGTATCCGCTAATACTGCATTGCATCGATTGTTGTGTCGGTGGGGCCCGGGCATAAAGTATTGTCGGCAAGGGTTATAAAAATTTTGCGAAATTGAATTGTTCAGGAGCCAAAAATGCGTTATTCAAAAAGTAGGAAGCCTTCCAGTGTGCCTACAGAGGTAGGCGGTGCTTTGAAGTGCACGAGCACGTCAAAGTGGGCACTTGTTATCGCTGTACGTGAACGCGTGCTAGGTCTGGGATAACACTCTTTTCAGTGTTCTTTGAAATGAGGCGGTTAATGTGTTAAGTCTAAATTTTGAAAGACATTGATGTTGTGTTAGAAAATTTTGTGTCTGTTAATCTTTGTTTTAAAAATTTTTATTTGAGCCAGTGAACCCTCAGAAGCCTTTATAAGGAAGCTTAAATTTCTAATCTTTCTAGTGTTCATGAATACATTAATGACATAATATTGAACGTGACTATTGATGAAAGTTCTTAATTATTGTGTTGTTTCATTATTTACTTGCGTAAATAAACGCCAAAATAAGCTTTAAACGCTGTCTTATTTTTGGAAATAGAAAATAGTAACAAAACTAAAGAAGCACTCTGATAGCGCATGCGTCTTCCGAGCTGACGCAAATTTAAATTGGTATTGAATCCAGTATTTCCTAATATCATAGCAAAAACTGATCATTTGTGCCTCCTGATATGACTTGTAGTTTCTATAATTTCTTAAGATCCGTTTATAAGTTTTTGAGTTACGTTCTGACAAACACTAAGAAAACATGTTGTCTAACACACAATCTGACGAACCAATCATCACCAAAATATGGTTATTTGCGCCTGCTAACATTTCCAACAAATCCACATATTTCAATGCGATTCGTTTTTAATTTTGGGGCTTTTTTATTGACAAGCATAAAAATTAATTTAGAGACAGAGCAAACACAAGAACTTACAGATATATAATCACTAAAATCTGACCAGTTGCTCTTCGAAACATTTCCAACAATTCCTGTAATTTTTTTTAAGTTCCCAGGACAAAATAGGCAAACAAATGACTGACGGCTCTTTGCCAAAAGTTAACTATCGTAACATGCTTAATAATCCGTGCAATAACCATAAAGATGCGACCATAACCTTTTCAGTTATCTCAGTGATTGAGAACAAAGAGAAAAGAAAAGCTGACAGACGAACTCCGACAAAAATATAACCTTGGCGGTAGTAATGATCGATCCAACTAATTTTTCACATAAATATAATGGTTAAACAAGGAATCAACACTACAATCGATTTCATTACTGTATAGACACATTCACGCAATACACTGTAGACAGTGAGAATTTAACTGCGGTCGATGCTTCCACTTAACACACATACTTTTCAGATAGAAAATAACACTGGTAGCGATTTCACTGTACACACACACACACACACACACACACACACACCCACATATGAATAAATTAGTTTATATACAGATATATTTACAAATATGTGTCATGTACACAGATGTCATAGATATTTATTCCCACTACCGCCTCGATTTATAAAGGGCAGCTGATTATGCTACAAAAAAAAAAAAACTTCCCAGTTACTGATGCAGAACAGCGCACACCGCCATCTCCAGAACTTCAACAGACAAATGTCGTTTACGAATTCACTTTTTTTTTGTTTATGTAACGTTAGAGACTGCGAGCTCAACCCCAATTCGCATACTGGCATGGCAGCCAAAACATTATCCAGAAGACTAGCAATGAATTTCAGAGCAGGAGGCTCGGCCAATCATGCACGAAACGCTCGCAATCGGCCCATCACAAGAGAAAATCTCCTTAACTGCACTAAAATCAAACGGAAAAACAACGGCAAGCAACGCCTACCAATAAAAGCAGCACCCCTCATCAGACACACCCAACCATCGATAAACTGTCTGCTCATCGGTATAATTATTTAGACTGATACATCTACTAATAAACTAACAGCTTCAACATCCAGCAGAACCTGCTGGAGCAGACCATCAGCTCTAATTGGCCGGAGTTAGCGTGGCATAGCCAATCATAGACCGGAACCAGCGCCGCTTACCGCTCACAGAGGTTACATGAGGATCTTCCGAATCTCAATCGAACATTACTTCGCACACTTCCTTTCTCTCAACGTGGAAGGAGACTGAGCATCTTTGACAATACCAACACTATGGTGTCTCGTGATGATGACCACTACAGAAGTCGAAACATTGAGATTAACATCGGTGAGCTATTACACAGCATTAACAACAATGATTTTGACACATGTTATCGGCAAACTTGGTAAATAAATAAATGTATCGTCAATAACGAGTTTTCTTTCTTGACAGATAAACACTCCAAAAATGATTGGGTGCAGCCATCATTCGCCCCAATCATTTACTCTCTACTGAGGAGCTTGCGGAGCAAATATCTCCCGACGTTAGGCTGATAATAGGTTAGGAAGGTAAGGATTGGTTCTTCTAGTAACGTTATTTCTATGAGAATATTAGGAAAAACAGCCCTTGCCTACCTAACCTTTTCTCGACCAAAACTCGGCAGTTTATGCAGGGTATTCTTATCGGTATGTTCCAAATTCTACTGTCGCCCTCTAATACCAACTATCGGTATAATATATCAAATGAGCGTATATATCTATCTATACGTTGGGTTGTTCGCGGGATACGAGCTCGGGACTCATGTACATTTATATAGCGAGGCGCCATCCTAACGCCAACGCTGACAAAGCAAAGACACAAGCATGGATGCAGAAAGCGAAGTACTGAAAAGTTCTGCTCAGGCTGTGAGCTGCCTTCCTTCATATTTTCAGTTGCGCGTGGGACTATTATTAATCTGTGATATATGCATGCAATTTTACACTGGGAAAACAATACTAGGATGGACCTCACCACCACTCACATGATTTTTACACCACAACCGGAGTTTCATTGCGCTTAAAAAGGCCCATGAATTCAATAACGGCGGTCTCCGACAAATGGTGTGCCATTCCGCAGCTTTTCCATTACAATGGAGGCAAATGGTTGCGTTTTGCAAGAATAACTTCTGCAGACAAGGGGCATTTGTATGCGTAACTTTATACAATTCAAAAGCAGAGGCTTTTTTACGAATGAATCGGGCCAAATTCTGAATGGAAATTCAATTCGCGGTGCTTAAAATGCTTGCTGTCTATTTTGCATTCGCGTTAGCGAAGTTGCGAAATATTTATATATTGCTCGTTCCTTTTAAATTGCTCATTTTGCGCTGTTCTCCGGTGACCTGTGGCCTGTTCGAAACCAGAGACGAGCAGAAACGTCTTTTTACCTAAAGTGATGCCGAGGACACAGTATACAATTGCACGCTCATCTGATGAGCGGACGTTCGTCCCGATATACCGCGATGGTTAAAGGTGAAAGCTTAAGTCAACTTGACCGCACTCTTTACTGGGAAACCCACAAGCACTGGTTCGTTGCAGCAGATATAAGCCAACTGGCTCCAGAAGAGTAAGCGCGGCTGCAGTTCACCACGGGTCGTCAAAACCCATTGCGCCACTGACGGAAAGTTCAACAACCCGCTCCCCCCTACTCTCCAAATTCTGGGCAGGGTAAACGCCCCCATGGTAGTTGTGCACACCATGCATTTACGCTAACTCAGCACAACGGGCGCCGCTAAGATCTCTCTTCTGGCTCGGCACTCGATCCTGGCCCCTTTTGAACACCAGTTCAGTACGCAAGGCTGCTGCTACTGTGTGCACGGTACGGACGTAGATACGGTAGTACAAACGACGTGCGAGTTGAACGACCACTAATAAATAGAGCGTGACATCGAATAGTGTGAACTCGGCGTGATATGCCTGCTACAGTCTCGACCTTACATATTATATTATGAAAATTTGCTTTTTACAGCCCACTGTGTTGAAACGAAAGGGAGAGCTGTATTGGTGTAGGTACGGTGTTTATCCAAAAAGGCCTTGGATAATCGCAAAAAGTCTCGCGGACTCTTGTCGTCTGGTATTGTGCTAAACTAGGTGTGATTTCAAGCAGAAAATTGAAATAGATGACAACACTTTTAAAACATTAAATGTACATAAATGTTACTAAGAGACAACAAATTGAAATGAAATAGTTTGGCTGAAAATGAAAAGGATTTTCAGACATATTAGTTGGGAAGATGTTAAATAGACAGGTTTGGGTCCAGCAACGTTTCAGATATTAATAATAATAATGATTTTTATTGATTAATGAGTAAAGTAATGACCGTGATGGTAAAATAAAACTATCACGTACCAATAGAACATAGCAAATAGTACTAATAGCATTAACTCCGTAGTATTATGACACTACCGCTTGCAATATTCCTGCTTATGAAATTTACGCAATAATAGGGAGAAAGCGCAGAAATTATATTATATATTAAGTATAACATATATGAAATTAGATAAAGCCCTATGAAATAAGTTAATATAGTGCTACTTACGCTGTCGGTGACTGGCGTACTTAGCAAAACAAAAGCAACATGCAGTAAAAAATAAAAATGGTATTAAGTAGCTTTAGCTTCTTCAACTTCAACTGCTAAAAAAATTGGGTAAGGCGTCAAAAGATAATTAATCAGTCTGTAAGGAGATCACACTTGTAATGGAAAGTGTATAAATACACTTCAATATGACTAAGCAGAAGACTGATATTATACAGAAATATGTACCGGGGTGTTGTATCATACATGATGCGTGAAGAACATAGGGAGTAGTTGATGTAGGACGGTATGTAAAGGCGGGTATACACAAATGAAATACTTGGGTAGCCACATAGTTATATATCCAATTATCAGGAAGTGATAATAACGGGAGGAACAGACAAGCATATGAAGAAAAAGAACGATCGGGGTCTGCGTCATAGCGGACCAAGCGTCGGGAAGTTCCCTTGATGTTTATGTTTTATCATTGATATCACCGTCTATTCTGCTCAGCCTTAAGGTTCAAGTAACAGCTCACTATAAGTCTCTATTGTAGGTGTTGTAATTAGACCCATCATTACTAGGTAATTTCTTTATATGATTCCGATGAGCCTGCCATGAAGCAGCAGCAAACCGCTGGCTTAATAACTTGAGTGAAAAAAATGGTAGTAAACAAATAGCGAGTTCACACGTCATTCATTTCAAGGCGTTCGCTCGTCCACTTACTTGCTAGAATATGTTACTGTACTTCAAAAATAGCAGAAAAAGTGCTTTGTTTTCTGAGTTTTAGTTCACACCAAAGCTGAAGAGAGATCCATAACTTGCCTAGTGACACTTCCATAGAAAGCTAATTCGTCGGTCACCATTTTTAATAACTTTTGTGTCGTACACATAGTTGTGTTGACCATGAAGCTACAAAGTTTCTGGATGGGTGGGTCATAAAGTGATTAACACATATAATGTGTAATATTATTTCTGATATCCGTAGTTTGGTTTATTTTTCTTATATCTATCTTGTTCTTGGGGACTCTGTATTTTACGTTATTTCATGGAAATGCTTTGAAAAACGGGTTCGTAACTATTGATTTATATCAGTGCAGTGAAACCTAAGTTGTATTTTTAACGGTAATAGATTGTTATATATCAGCCATACTGGGTAGAAAGCTCTGCTTCTATTCCTAACTTAAAGCGCCTGAAGTCCGCTATGACGTCACAGCCCTCCAGCCTGTTATATCACGATTTTTCGAGCAGCTGATGTGTGTTCCTCCCGTCATTTTTCTTATTACTAGTGGACCCGTGCGTGAAAAAATCAAGCAATAATCAATATGTTTGCTCCCTTCTCTGACTTGCTTTTTCCACATTTTCCCGCTCACGCTTATTAGCAGCTCTTATTCCCTTCTGGAATCTTTCTGCTTCAAGTCTTTCTTGTCAGTGTGTCGCATAGGCGCTTCATCTCTCTCCATTAGTAGCACATCTTCGCTCATGAGACTGTAGCAGTCTCGCTCTTCTTTTACCTTCCTTTTCCTCTTTCTCAATTAAACTTGCGTCTGCCTAAGTAAAAATATTTAAATGTCTCGTCAACAGTAGTCACTGTTTAGGATCTCACGATGCCCAAATGAAGTAGCAGACCAACGAAAACTATGACAAAGAATTCCTTCAGAACAGAATTACATACACGACCGAGGCACACTGGTATTTCGTTGAAACATTTATTTTATCAAGCTAAATTTCTTTCATCGCTTAGAGCTCTAGACACATAAAAACGTTCCTTTGAGCGAAAATATGGACTGTAGTTTGAGTTGCGTGTATCTGGGTTACGTAAACGCAGTTCATCTCCTAGAGACTATGGACAAGTTTGGAGTCTCTGGTTAAAGCTTGGAGTAAATATTTTACTGAAGGGCACCCTCCAGCCACCGTCGCTGGCAGTGGCTGCCTGCTGTTGTGGCAGTTAACCTGGCTGAGTGAAAGGGTGACAGTCAGTTTTACGGGGCAGTTAAATAGTCCGTTCAACATCTGCTAGCAAAATCTTGGAGCAAATTTTTTACACCGAGAGAAAAAAATTGACGTTCAAGACCTGACGGAGATTTAAGGAGGCTGGCATATAGGATAACAAATATTTTATTAATTGCCTTTTCTTAAAAATTCAAGTCTAAAATTTAGTAGACGTGGATACGAGGAGCTTCAATAGAGAGGAGGGAGCCAGGAGCATCGTCCGAGAAGCTCAAGAATCGGGTGTGGCTGCTGCTAGTCGGCGTATGCACCAACCGTAAATTAGTACATCAGTTTGTTTGTTGCTCTCCCGCAAAACGCCCTGCTCCTGCCTTCCTTTCCACCAATGAGATTCACGAATGCGTCACAGCTACACCAAATCTGGTTGTCTCGCTGGCGAGCCGATCTTATGGCGGTATGATTCCCTCCTCTCTATTAAAACTCTTCGAGTAGTAATTGCATTTACTCCGAGGGTTAACGCTGCCATTCAAAAGCCGCCGTCACAGCTTTTGCACATGACAATTAGTAGCTGTAGCTCATGCTTCATAAATAAATTGGTACCGGGAACATGACCGTCATCACATACTTTTTGCTTTCATTTATTTTTCTCGCAGTCGGGTATAATCAGGAGCACACAACTGGCATTGAGTGCAGTACTCGGTAGTGAGTGAGTAACAATTAGCATCAACGTGTTTCTCATTTAAGGTTTGTTCACTAGCAGTTTATGTACCATGCATGCCCTTTGAAAGTCCGTTTAGGTATTGATGTGAGAGTATCAATTTTTAAGTTGCGGTTGAGTTCACTGACAACAATGAAATCTAAGAGCGCATACCTCTGTCAAACAAAGCAAAATTAACGAATTCTAATTCAAATTGTTCCTGAAACCAGAATTTCTTTTTCATTGACACTAAAACTTAGTCATTTGTGCCTTTTGGAACTTCTAACAGTTCATGTTATTTCCTTGAAGATTTGAAGTATTGTGAATTATTTGACGTAGAATATAACAAGCATAGAGTCAGAATCTCAAACGGAGGAACTGGTCATCACGAAAATGTAGTCATGCGTGTCTCTCAACATTTCTAACCATGCCTGTAATTTTCATGAAGATTCATTCGTAATTGTTTGAGCTATTTCACCGAAAAAAGCAAGTATTCGAACATTCGTAATTGTTTGAGCTATTTCACCGAAAAAAGCAAGTATTCGAACAAACAAACAAATGGTTGGAGGGATTTTCACGAAAAGTTAACATCTGTTCCCCCTATCATATCAATAAATCCTTGTAAATTCATGAAGATCGCTCCATTTATATTGTTTTGAGTTAACTCGATGACAACCAAACGCAGAAACAGACTAACAAACTTGAACCAAGCCACAACTTTCTTGGCGGCGGAAGTAATAATAACAATAATAATACTAATATTGATAATAATAATAATAAAAGTTATAATAATAATAATAACTCACCCATTCCCAATATGCTGCAGCGTTCCAGACGCACGAGCGTTCATTCCAATTCGTGTCTGGCGCACGCGGCCTCTCCTATCGCCTCAGGGCTTCAGCTGTCTCGAGAGGAGCTGCTTTTCATGCAGAAAATTACGATATGCCACAATTTTCTTTGTTTACAAATGGGATCTGTCCGCGAGAACCAAGATTGTATCCTGGAAAAAAGAATGTTATGGTGTTGCGGCGAGTTTGTTTTCGTTTGATTTTGTTCATGTTACTAGTGCTGACATCTGGGATGCATGCGTTTTCAGACTTCCGATTTTGTGTACTTCCAGTCATCATACTGTTGTGTATACGCTATTTTCATTTTGTATTTGCCGTAGTTGCTAGAAGAGATAGAATGAAAACATATATTTTTTAATCTCGTTTTTTATAGTTTCATACCTCTATACCTACGTTCGTTTCAGTGTGCTCTGATAGGTGTAGTTAACTCTAATTAATTTTAATATTTACTCTTCAAGCAAAAAAGAAAAACGCATAGTCTTTGTGATACAGATTTTTAAAGAGGTGTACACAATTACATTCACTAGACACACAGTGCCCTTCAGCGGTTAGATATTGCAAGCCTCACAAATCCACGAGATTTAATACATGCTTTTTTTTCTCCTAAAAAAGCGGGCAATGGTCATTCTGAGCTGCTTCTCTTTAGAAATTTCTAAAACTTTACTACTTCGTTCCTTTGTAAAAGTGAATGGTTTAATACTTATTATATGTTTGCACAAAAAATTTATAAATTAATTACATTTTTTGAAATCTCCGAGGTCTGCTTAGTCAAACGAGTGTATTCACTTTTCTTAGATTGCGCAAGTTACAGGAAAATCAAGTTATTTTTTCTTCACATTTCCGAAGAGTTTCTACAGACGGTTCCCATAGAGCACATTGCATTGTATATAAACTCCTAAGGCATTATAATCACTCACTGGATAAAGACATTGTATTAATAAACAATTTAATTAATATTAGGTGGGAAACTAAGTTCTTGCCGTTTCCATGAACATTTTTTGGTGCTAAGACCGGCCAGACCTTGATCTCCAACCTAATATATATATATATATATATATAGGGGAACGCGTCAAAGACACCCTTTTGTCTTATAAATAGACAAAAAAATCTTTTTGGTATCCTAAGTACGCATTCATTTTCTTTGGCGTGTCACCAAACGCTTATGCAAATATTTTTATTATAATGCAGTTCACTTGCAATGTATGCAAGTAAATGAGATGGTTGACTCTGAGGCCTTTAATTAACGACTTCCTCAAACGAAACTTGAACGTCCTACTCGTACTCTTGGCAAATCCATACGATCTGTAAAATTTCTCACCATCATATTTTTATCCAGCAAAACTTTCCCTCGTTTAAGCCCCTTCCAATCACCTTCCCTCGTTCTATACGGAACAGCAGCAACTGGCAATGAGGAAGTGATAAATGCGTCGCTCTTCTTTTTTATTCATCTTGTCAAGGCAGTTCTGTCCGGCAATTAAGTCACAAAAGCGCCATTCCAGAGCCGTCTAGTGTGACAGCTTAATTGTCTAATTGCTAATAAACTCCACTGAGATGATGCCTGCGACAGTGATAGTTTGAACTGTGTGTGTGTTCCTCTGAGATGCAAGTTACAGCTCCCGTGCTGGTAGAGGAGATCAAGTAATATCGTAAGCAATACAATTAGACTGACGATACAGTGCTCTAACAGATAAAATAGTACTATAATACTGCTACTATAATACTGCTTGTCCTCCCTTACGTGCCTTTCTTAGTTAGTACCACCATTACGCTTTCGGCGTTAGATAGGGGAAAATTATGATATCATTGGTACGGTCTCGGGTGTAAATTTAAGTTACTGCTCGCAGGTCATGGGTGGAAGATGGCTTCATCACCAGGATTTTTTTCAAGTACAAATCCAAGGAAATAATCATTCCCTGGCAAAACCATTCAAATACTTGAATGATTTTATAAGTTGCACCCTGAGTCGTCTTTGCTCGCGAGAGGTCAGGGCCGGCCGAGATGTACAAAACGCCCGTAACGCTAAATAGAAATTTCTTCTTTAAACAGCTTAAATGGCCTTATCCTGAGGACATCTTAAGTCCACTAAATCTCCAATGCACAACACAATTTCAAAGGCATTTATCGTCTCCTTATGCCCTTTTGCGTGCAAATGCTTAAAATCGTCCTTAGCCCGATGTCGACCAATCACAGTCCCCGTTACAAGCAGAGATGGAACGCGAAAATAAAACTCCAACGACCAGCTGATTTCTGCCGTGACTGGAGTACACGTCATATTTTCTTGTTTTAGATGCCCTACAACAAATTTTAGCTTAAAACAAAAGAAATGTTGAATAGAAAATAATTGTTAAAGATAAAGATAGTTTCTTTGCTCGGTAAATTGATTCTTTAGCCTACCTATGCGCATGCTGCATACATGAATGCTGAGTAGCCAAGCTGGCAATTTTCGGACTAGAGCACCGCAAATTCAGCACTGTGTTTGCAAGGACGCAACAAAAAATTCAGACGATTAGATGAGAAAACTCATTGATAAGATGATTCGGACTCGTGAACAGAAGTGTCCGAAGATTTTGTTTTTCCCTGATGTGGTACTGTATGTCGACCGTAACAGCAGTGAAAATATCATCCTTAAAAGTTTGGCTACTCGCAATGGAGTTGGTGTTTCTTTCAAATAACTGTGCTGTTTTCCAATATTCTATGTAAGCAACGATGTTTAGAACGCGCCATACTATTTAGGAATATGAGAAGATTAAGATGTAAAATCAGTTTCATTCGCACCCCAAAGTGTTCGACAGTATCCAATAGAAAATTGGATACTACGGCTTCGTCGCTTCGAAGTTTGCTCGTGCGAAGTTGTCAGACGTGCAATAAATTTTTCCACCAGTTGAGCGCTTGGATAAACAAAACTAAAAGAATTATTTTAAGCTATACTTTTGTAAAAATACTTATAGAATATAAATCTTATGTAAAATGGATCAAATTTCCACTCGTTATGTTTCTTCGCCGATGTTTAGTTTCTGCAGCTGTTCCTTTACTGCATTTAAGGATGGTTCCAGCACCCGTAACTTAAGTACAAAAATAAAGGAAAATCTCTGTTTGGAGGGAACACGAAAATCGTTTGTGAATGTGCCCGGTGCGCACAAACTGTACTTTTCTGAAGTTAAAGGAAAGTCTGTGAGCTAAATACACTTAGTGTAGTTTCGTGCATCCTGGCCCAGGCGCTTCCTGTAGGTGACACTCCTATGGTTTGTTTCGCAGCTGAATTATCAATCTCGCTGCTCTGCTTTGGATTCTTTTAATGCAATCGCTATCTTTGCACTGATGGGGCAACCAGAATTGAACAGCAATAATATTAAGATGCGTTATTTATTGATGCATTTATATATTTATATACACCTTTAACACCTTTATTGTTTCCAATTGAGACATTTACATTTGAATAATGGATTGCCTAAATAAAAATTTTCTCTCTCAACTAAAAACAAACCCTGAGAAGCGCAACACACTTATTGGGCACATGTCTAGTGAGTATTACTATATTTACTAACACAATGTTTTCTAAAAGCGTACTTAAAACAATCATGCGACATTGGCTGTATTAATTTTTCCGGCAGATTATTGAAAACATTCACACATTGGAAGATAGCAAATCGTTTTTCTATATCAAGTCTGGCAGCTGGTAGGCTGAACCGAACATTTCTAGTTTCGTATTGATGGTCCGGTAGTAAATGCCTAAAATGGCTGTCGAAATATTGCGTTTCTCCTGCAATTGTTTTCTTTAAAAATTTGAGTAAAAAGTAGTGATAAATATCTTTGAATTGAAGTAACTCT
>LQNS02278163.1:9061568-9074074 GCA_001587735.2 Parhyale hawaiensis
GGGGAAAAAGTTTCTTCCTGAGGCACTACGGCTGTCACTCAAGCCGATCCCATGACTTATCGGTTCAAGTTTTCTTTCTATGGCGAGAATTCGAGACTTTTCCCTCTGGTGTCAGTAGCAAGTTTGGCATGCAAAAGTTACGAGCAAACTTATCGGTAGTCAAACAGGGATAGGTTTTCAAAAGTCGGCGATGCTCTGAAATAGTAGATGTTGATGTACCTACGGCATATTTTGTCCTAAATAATTTTTTATCGTGCATTTCAGGGAAGCAACTTATATAGAGATATAATAGGTCTATGTTTTCCAAGATGTCGATGCTGTGCTATATGCATGTAATGATGAATTAGATTAGGTTAAATAGCTGGTAATACACGGACCAATTGTCCCATTTCCAGAGCGGAGTCGAGCCTCACGCTCCGGCCCGTCTATGTGCTATTGCCATTATGAAAAAATAGACATTTATTAGCAGCCCTCAGCCAAGGGAGTAATTGTGCTAGTAAATATGATGAGTTGCAGCAAATCTTCAGCCGTTCAGTCAGATGGGATATGAAATACGATGGAATGAAGCGGCCTACTTTGTACTTTAAGAAACTTCGGACGAAGTCCAGGTGACCTTTTCCCTGGTTACTAGCTCTCGGTGGAGCAACATTGCTAGGTTGATTCTGTTTGGTTGCAGATAACGACCAAAGAGAGAGTCAGCTGCGAATTGTGTTCGCAGCGCACGTAACCGCTGACAGCTGATCTATCTGGAATTCTTTTTAAATGAGAATCCAACAATTTTTTTGATTCTCTAACTTTTCAAATCAGGGGCATTTCAAATATACCGGGGCCTCAAAACAAGCTAGGCGTTAATAGCAGATAAGTCTTGGAGAAGGAGTTCGAAGTTGTGGAAGGTGCTACTCGCATTGTTTGTCTAGACAATGTTTTGAAAGCGTCGACTGTGGGTAATCTACGTTAACGTTCACACTCTGAACTCCAAGAAACCTACTGACTTCGCTAATTTCTTGGATGCATGTTGTTGTCTGAGTTTTGCCCGTTGCTTCAGAGACGATCACCGTGGAAGAGCCATGCTGTAGGGACGTCGTGGAAGCCATTCAAGTAATTGAATGCTTCTATTAGCTGCTCCCTGAGTCGCTCGATTGGACACCGAAGTTATGCCGTCGAGGCTTGATTTGTCTGGAACTTCAGGCAGATGCCCTCGCTTCGACCTATTGCATTGGGTTTCAGGCACTAACCCTTAGTCGACTGTGCTCAAGATTTCTGAAACCTCAATTTTGCTCATTACATGGGATACTCAGCCGGTTCAACGTAATGCACGCTTGCTTCTAACATTTGCAGAAACGATTAAAGCTGCGAAGCCAGAACTCCTGTTTCAAGTTTCGGACAAGTCAAGCATCGCGCGCTTAATTTCGACTCCCGATAGAAGACGCTCTTAGTTGAAGAGAAATCAATGCAAGTTCTTTGAGTTGACGCGCGTATATATGACATGATCCGAAGCGGGACTATAGATTTTGTTGCTTTGCACTGAATTCTTTCCTTTTCTCCATATTTTTGCAGTGATGACGAGACCAGAATTGAAAAGCAAATTCCAAGGCCACCGCCACATCAGTGTAGCAGGCGACGAACGACGTAACGAATTCGTTGCACGGAAAAACGTAACGACGGGTACAGCAATCTGCGCTGTCCCCACCGACGCAACCAAGACCGCCCGACACACCGTGCATTACTGTAGGGCACCGTCAACATGTCGCCCGCAAAAATCAAAATGCATTTGCTTGTTGCGTTTGCTTAACCCTGATTGGCATACTAGCTCTTTGTACAAAAGGATTACTGTCTTAAATCAGCACTCGAAATTCCTGTTCATCAATTACAGGGCTCTGCTTATCATTTTTAAAATACGCTCTAATCAACTTGCTGAACGGATTTTAGGTGGTTTGTGATGGTTATTCCCAGGTCACGTTCTGAGCGACCGGTGCTAGTTCTTGCCTCTCATTTTCAATCGGGCTGGGAAGTTCATTCGTCCATTGTGAATTACAGAGCATTTGTTGACATTGAAGCTCCACTCTACCACGTTGCGGTTCAGTGCATGAGACGGTCATGGTCTTGCTGCAGCTCTACTCTGTGGTGGTTGATGTATATCTTTTTGTAAGTTGTAGTATATCATTCATTTCAGAGATGAAACTTACTTGGACAAAAAAGGGATACCTATGTAGGTCTTCAAATGCCATAAATGGCTTCGGCTTTCGATGTATCACTATTGTCGAACATGTGGTAAGTGTATGATCAGTTTCCATGATAATACTCGTTCGAATTTAAACAGCGATAGGTTTGCAACAATCACCACTGCTCTACTATGCTTGATGGCGTTATGGATACAACATAGTATGAGTATCAATGAAAAACCTCCTTGGTTATGAAGAGGGACGCGTTTACCAAAGCCACCGATGCTCAGCAGTGATAAACTAATGTGTTCGTGATCCGTATTTAGTTTGTAACTAAACTTGTAGAGCAATTTTCTTTAGCAAGGTCTTTAGTTGAACATAAACAGGTATCCACGAGAAAAAAAACAGTCTGCAATTTTTTTTTATGATGGATGGGTTTATTGATGCATGAATATCACTTCAAGGATGCATATATTACAATTTTCAACGATTATGTTGACTGACTGTCAACATCCAACTGCAGTCTATAATGACAGATGTGAGAGCTGATGCCGGCATGTGGCATGGATGTATAAGACATTGGCATTAACTTATTTTACGCTTGACGCTTATTAAAAACGCTTCCTTTAGGTTATTTCCAAGTTTTTAATTCTAGTTTAAGTGCAATGCAGCTAGAGAGACGAATAGTGTATCTTCTCTGCAGCTAGAGAGACGAATAGTATATGTTCTCTGCAGCTAGAGAGACGAATAGTGTATGTTCTTTGCACTGCCAAGGAACAGCTAGAAGCTCCCCTCTCCATACACACACACTTGTACGGTCCCAGCCTGTCAGAACCTTACCTAAATAGAGCACAATCTTCTCACGTCGCTATAAAGTAAGCAACCGAGAAGCCCAAAAGAGATACAATTCTGTTCTCAATGCAGCATCACTGTCACTGCCTAACAGCGTGCTGTAATGAGCATGATGAGCAACACATTATAAATCTTTGCACTTCACGCTTGCAGCGAATATTTTCTGTATGCTACCAACGGACTCCTAATTTCTGCTTAAATAGAGTGAAGATGGCTTAACAAAAATAAGAATACGACAATCCTAAGAATAAGATTTTCTTGGGCATTATAACTCGGATATTCAATAGAAAAAATTGCAGTAAATAAAAATAATTTTATTTTATGGAGTAAAATATGCAACATTTGAACTTTAGCAAATTAACAATCTAACGCTTGCTTTTTACGACTCTACAGAATTCGCTTCGAATCCCTCTCTGTTAATGTATGTTTTTGCTGTGAAACGATTGAAGCAACTTTCTCTTAGCAGCCACTTTCCGGCGCTCCAGAAAGCGAACTTGGCAAACAAGTTTATCTTGGCGTCTCCTTTCGCTGGCTACACTTTCGAGAAAAAAATATACATTTACCTCTTGTTTTTACATCCTCTGCCAAGTTCGATTTAAGGCAAAACAACCGAAGGCAATTAAAAGTCACACGCAACTCTAAAACAGTCGCAAGAACAGAGGTTGTTCTCTGCAGCTGGAGAGACGAATAGCGTATGTTCTCTGCAGCTGGAGAGACGAATAGCGTATGTTCTCTGCAGCTAGAGAGACGAATAGCGTATGTTCTCTGCAGCTGGAAAGACGAGTAGCATATGTTCTTTGCAGCTAGAAAGACGAATAGTGTATGTTCTCTGCAGCTAGAGAGACGAATAGTGTATCTTCTCTGCAGCTAGAGAGACGAATAGTGTATGTTCTCTGCAGCTAGAGAGACGAATAGTGTATCTTCTCTGCAGCTAGAGAGACGAATAGTATATGTTCTCTGCAGCTAGAGAGACGAATAGTGTATGTTCTTTGCACTGCCAAGGAACAGTAGAACTACAAGTAATGCCTGGCCACACTATGCGATCACACGCTCATCTTATCAACGGAAACTCAGCTCACACGTCATTCCATCTGCAGGTAGTCGCAATCCAAGATACACCTGGAAAGTACTTAAGTAGAACTACGTGTGACCGGAGCCTGTGTTCCCGCGTAGCGACTCTAGTGACAGCCACTGTCTGCTGAGACAAAATAGAGCTATAAGTTCAGACTTGCGCCCCCGGTCGAAGAGTACAGTCATTTTGTGCTGAATTAAGCAGGAGTATCGTCCGTATGCTGCTGAATATCCCTTTCGGGCAAAAGTTTACGGAGACGATTTACGCTGCTATCCCACTGGAAGCTCTAGACGGGCCTACAGCGGAACTCTTTGAGAGAGAGGGAGAGAGAGAGACAGAGAGAGAGAGAGATGAAAATGATCGTTTACGAAACAACTGCCAGAAACTCAGGCATAAAGATCGAAGAACAGCTACTATCAGTCTGCAGCTTATCCCGTACTTCATTGTGAACATCTGTAATAGACTACCCTCCGATGGGAGCAACATCCTCCACAGTAACGAACTCCTCCTCCAGGAGTAGCAAACTCCTAACGGCCAAAGCTTCTAAGCCACCGTAATCCATATTTAATGCCACGACTAACTTAACGTCTCCAAGGTCCTCGGATCTGCAGCATTTAATTGTGCTTGGCTACCTTCTCTTCGGCTGACATTATGTTTTCTTTTTCTTTCTCCCCCAGAATTCTCCATGATTCCAAACTAATGGCGATACCCATTGAGGGCCGCAGCGTAAGTCCCGGCTACTCTCTAGGAATGGGCCTGTTGGTCCGTCTACTGCCAGCTCTCTATTCTATTATTCAGAGTTTGTTCGAGAGGCTCGTCAAAGTCAGTCTAATTATGCTTGGGCCGCACTCTACATTTACACAGCCACCTTGATGCACGGATACTGGACTGTGACGTCATTTATACCACCGTATCTATGCTACAGATTTTAAATTTGCATCGAAGCGACACGCAAGCTGTGCATCCCAACGACCAGTTGGGCGTAGAAATGCTTATGTGGTCCCGGCATAGGCGAATCTCACTCGTCCAAAACCTAAGACTGGAGCCTTGGTGTCTCCCCTTCGAATCAAGTTGCAAGCATTTTAATCTTGAATCAGTTACCCATAAAGCGACAGGAAACTCAATCATGCTCTGTAAATTGGAATTTTCAGCTGTCTCAAGTGTAGTTGAGTTGCTTTTAACACCTGCTACACGATTCAAAGTGCCGAAACCCAAACTCTCATCTGCGGATTCGGGCGAGTGATATCTGTTTTGATCGACACTGACCACCATGTTGATCGAGCATTCAACTATCCTTCAGTGTACTGTGCATGAAGCAAAATTGGAAGATAAAATTCTGATATAACTTGAAAAGCAAGAGCGGCCGGCGCTTGCACCGCCGTTTTCTTGGGCTCGAGAGAAGAACAACTGTCCCGCAAGTAGCAATACTATGGACAATGACTCTCGCCTAAGAGGGATTAATAGTGCAAGTCACTTTGGATCTCCAACACTTACGGCTATTAGGAGATGGTCGCCAGATGGGCCTTGACGGCAGCTGCAGTGGTGGCGAACGAGGCAATTGTCGGAGTCTTCCCCTCGGTTTGGGGATTAGTCGTGAGTTGATGATTGCTGCTTTTTGGAAGTAAATTTCAAATGCAGCATTACTTTGATTTCGAGGTTCGACAATGATTGGTGTGCAGCATTATGGGACGTTTAATATTATTAATAAAAAATAGCCATGGGCGACAGGGGATGATTAAAGCACAAAAGGAGCATTAATATAATGGCGTCCGAAACAGTTCTACTAAAACCGCTGTAAAAGCCATTCACGGCTGACTTGTACTCTTGCAGATCGACACAGCCCTACAATTATCCGGCAATTAATTGATTCCGGCACAGATCGGGGTAGATAACATCTAATAAATTAAAGAAGTCACAACCAAACTCTCACCAATAAAAACTAATGGGCCCCAGTAGCAACTCGTGTGTTTCTCAGAAAGAATTTATTTTATTTTTCTTTTGAAGTAGAGGTTAGGAAAATTTTTCATGAACTGATAACTGATGAAATTATCAAATTTCATGACTTGCAACAAGTAAATTTTTGGGTTCGACGGATAATTCGTTTATGTGGCAGAGTGATAGGAGACAGGTAGTGTGTTAATGATTTATAATTAATGTTTTCTTTAGAGGGATATGCAAATGAAACTTAAACTCTGTTTCGAAGCTGGACGAATGCCTTCTGCGTTTAGAGCAAGCAAGAGAACACTACTGAACATTAAAGATTCAACTCATAAATAGCTTGGCAACTGTTGCTTTTGGGTAAAGTGTTAGCTCCGTATTACTTCGATTCAGGGATGAGACGTGTGCGTCTTACCCTAACTGAATTCTTGGCAACCCCAGAAGCATTTGACGATGAAAGCTTCTGGGATGGCCGATAATTTCGTTAATACACCTAATCTTAGGTGATCTTCAAGCGAAATCTAGGCGGCGCTATGTATGTCACCCGTCCTGTAAAGACTTATCTTTACTGAACTCAGCCGCCAATCTTAGATATTGCATTAAAATATTGCAACAGCACATTTTGCTGCAATACGTCTGTTTTATTCTTTTCTAAACATAGCCAAATGTTGCTGCACATCTGTCACTAACAGTTAGGAGTCAGCAACGCAAACAGATTATTTAAGAATGCCCCAGTTTTAAAGCAATGATGATTTCATATCAGTTTTTCATCGCTGATTCCTTCGTTACAGTTAGAACTCTAATAAATTTCAAAGACTTTTATCTCAAAAACCTGCACTTTTGTACCTTCTTTTTTTTTCCAAAATTAGAAGTTGAGAGCGAGGGCAGAACTACGCGGCAAGGTTAGTTAGATTGATGGTTGTTAAGAAACTCAAGCGAAAAACTTGGGCTGCATGCGAGGAAGTTTCTATTGGTACTTTTAATGAAAACTAAGCAAGTTTCTCAAGAAAATTAACAATCAGCAGCTCTGCTGGNGCAAGGTTAGTTAGATTGATGGTTGTTAAGAAACTCAAGCGAAAAACTTGGGCTGCATGCGAGGAAGTTTCTATTGGTACTTTTAATGAAAACTAAGCAAGTTTCTCAAGAAAATTAACAATCAGCAGCTCTGCTGGTGGCGTTGGCTGATTGGTTACTTAGTGTACACCGAGTAGGGCAATAATTGAACCCAGGTGTCATGGTAGGGCAGAACGTTTGTCGAGATCTGGAGTAATGCAAGGTTGGCATCATTCACCAGAAATGTGTTCACTATTGTTAAATCAAAATATGACATCTAAACTTCTAAATGTAGAGAAAAGCAAACGTGACTGGTGATAAGAATATAAACAGGGTTTCAAATAAATATTATCTAGGTATCTAGGTACTATTTAAACATTTAAGTCTTCAAGGCCATTCTCAGCACCGGCAATATGAAATAAAATGCAGTGAAGTAGTTGAAGTTTCATCTACCAGTATACAATCTAAACTAAGCAACTAAAAGTATTTCAAAAATGCTAAACATTTACTCCTGGGAATGGAAATTTGGACTGCATATCATTAAGATGAATCTTAAGAATCATTATAAAAAAAAAAAATTCAAAATACGTCGTTCATATGGGAGTGCACAAGATATTTTGTGCTATCCTCCTCAGTCTGTTAAAGATCCTATGCCGAGCAGTGCAATGTAACATTCGCTCAAACGATTTATTATTATTTATCAGTAAGCGATGGAAAAAAAATTTTCAAACGAAAGGAAATACTTGAAATAATTTATTTTGCGATGTATTTCTATTAAAACCTCACCCTCGTGCTCCCACGTACAGGTAATACAACCCAAATGGCGCGCATTGCAACACCGGGAAGTCAGAAAGGCTGCTAAAGCAATCCAGCAAAAAACGATTAACAGCTGACTCGAACGATTTTATAGTGTTAGGCACAGTAGATTAACCATATGAAGAACGAATATTAGAAATTCGTTTTTTACTTAGTTTCATGCATCCTTTTTATTATATTATGTAGCTCGCCTTTTCACTATAATTTGTAAATTTACATTCTTTCTCGATAAATTTCTGTTACTTTTATGTATGATTTTGGTTGCTGATACCTTTTTAGTGTAGATGAAACTTGAACTACATTACCGTAATTCATTTCAATTTTGTTGGTGTTGACAATAGCCTTCAATGTCATTTGTTCAGACATTTGATTTTTCTCATAGGACTCTTGTTTTTTGGTCTAATATTGATCTTACTTAAACATGGCTAGTTTTTATCCTCAATATTTTATTTCTGTAGAGAAATATAGTATGTCTTGGTGAACTGCACGAATACTTGAATTCCCCTTTTCGCAAGTTTGGAAAATTGTTCACACGCTTTTGTCAACTGAGTCTCTCTTTAAGTATTTAATAACTCCGGTAAGCTCGTTTGGATAACGGCTGATAATTATTTTTAAAGCATAATTTCTCTGCTTACCCTTGGGGAAAACGGTTAACTGATTTTTTCTTTGTTGATCCGCTGTTTTTGTTCTTTTTATCATTTATTGAAAGCTGTTTTCAAGTTCCCTAATAATTTTATTATACCAGTTTGAGTGAAGAATAATATAAAATTTCGGCATATGAAAAAATTTCCAGCCCCTGTCCTGTACATTTCGCACCAAAATTAAAATAGCGCCCAGAAAAGAAAAAATGACACCAAGTATCAGCCTTAGAAGGCAATAAGCGAGCGCCATGCGGCAACTAACCCCGAAATTAAGGCACCGCATTATTGGTTAATTGCTTCGCCTACGGGTTTAATTTTAGGGAAAATTAACAGACTTAAGGAAATGAGGGCAATTTGATCACTCCAGACTTGCTACTACGGCCGAGAAATTGGAATGCAGCGCTGCCAATGTTTGATGCACTAGAAATGCGTAGAACGAAACTGAAAGGAACGACACGTGATTATAGGACGGTAAGGAATTGTTTACTACTTTTAAAGGGCACCTTGTGTTTAATATGGGCGTACAATTATTTTCATACTATATTTTCCGTTATTATTGTTATTATTATTATTGCTCCACCTCGAGGCACGAAGAGAAGGGCAATTAAACCCAAATGAAGCACCAAAATTTTTGCTAAGAGGAATCTGAACTCCTGCAGCCCATTACGGGTATGAATTTCAGTCCTGAGCATGAAGCAACCAACGAACAAACTGGAAATTAGCCTAATAGTCTTCAAAGTCAGCGGATGGGCTTAGGCTGCAGCTCGAGTGCTTCTTCAAAAGACTCTAGGACAGGGAAAGAAGAATGTAGCTAGAACTCCTCATTAATGAATACCTTGTATAATATACAAAGGCAAGTAATACTACAACCAAGGGACAACTTTAGCAAATAATTCAGAGTACGTAACTGATTGGCTGAAGCGACAAGTCAATATAGGTAGAGTCAACTTTGACTACACCCTCCACTAGGAAATGCACTCGAACTGGTTCGTGCTGCAGATATAGGCCAACTGGCTCCAAGGCAGAAATTACAGCTGCAACAGAAGATTCAACAACCCGGGTGCCACAAAGATCGCTCAGTGGCTTGTCGCTCGATCCTGTCTCTTGTAGTACACCAGTCAGGCACACATGGCCTACTGCTGCCAGACGAAGATGTCTGGTGACAGCCGAATTCCAGACAGGGTAACAATATATCAAAAGAGGCTGCAAGAAAGCATAGAGGAATCTACTTACTACGTCATTATAACCAAAACTCATGGTGGACCTTATGCAGGAACCCAACCCTACTAGAAGCCCATGGCAACAGGAAACTAACATGTGCCTCAAGCCTTTCTCATTGAAGAGAAAGCCAAATAACTCACGAGATCTTGACCCCTGCTGCACAGTGTCTATGATTTTCAATGGTTGTGCATTAAAAGCGCACAGGACCGACTGACAAGTCGATGTACTTCTAAAATAATCAGTGTTTCCACTTCTCTAACCTCTGTCTATGGTAGCCCATAGATGATTTTGAGTTGTGTACCATCTTGATGTAAGCGTTTTGCCTTGCAGGGGACTCAAAGCATGGATGTTTCAAGTGTTCTTTGAGCATTGGGATGAGTGTGAAGAAGAAAGTTCAGGAGTGGGTGAGGCAGCACTTAACTAACCCTCGCCGAAACGACCTCAGAGTAAGACAACATGGTATTGTTCAACTGTAGAGAGCCCAGTTGCGTAGTGTCATCTACTGCGGGGTATCGATTTACATGATTTGATTTTATAAGTTGGGGTGAATTTACATGGTCCATTTGATATCTAGTACGAATTTAACGTAGAATCACTTAACTAAAGGGGCATCGATGTGCATAGTATCACTTTGCTATTAGTATCCTATTTACAGTGTATCATTTTACAACCGGTGTTTAATTACTTACATTTGTCAAGGAGCTTCTAATGGGTGGAGTAAAAGCAAGCCTTCTCTGGGCGAGTACACACATGGCTTTGTCACGTGACTTGGAGCTGGCGTTTGGAGTTCTTCAACTGGCTGACAAGGCTGAGAGCCTCTCAATTGGCCGATGGCGGTGGTATAAAGAGATTGTATGGCTCATGTCACGTAGTGTGGTTGGTATCTTTCTAATTGCTTTAAACAGACTGGCGTTGTTTAACCAAGTTGAACCAAAACTGCTCTGCTTTTTGAATAAATCGAACTGTAATTATGACTCATAGACTTTTGAAAAATCAATTTGCGGTGGGTAGAACTTTCAGACTAGGCAGTATTACAACAGTAAACTGGTAATACGTTGATGTCTCACCAGGAGCGATTTTGCAGAACCACCACGTCTGACAGCCACGCAGGCAATGTCGCAGCAGCTGCATAGCCGCTCTCTGATTGGACACGCTACTCAACCAGTTGTAGGGGAATGTTTACTCACAACGCTCCCGTAGGGTGAATAGAGAGGGTGCGCTCCTTTCTATTCGAACCTCCTTGACATTAGTGTACAAACGGGCTTAGATTTATATATCTCTTTACCAGGGAATATCCATTTATATGGCAGTATATTACAAGTGTATATCGAAGATATGGCATCTTTTTATAAGCGGGCCCAGATATTCATGGCATCTTTTCTCAGTAGAATGAGAATATATTTATGTATTTACCATCTCACGTTGATTTCCTCGGTACTATATGACAAGCAGCTGTTGACTTTTATCACATTATTTGGCAAATGGCTGTCGACATCGCTAACATAGCATTGCTTTACACATTGCTTTACCCTCTCGAAATGTTATAATGATTTTAATTATTGTGGCGCTGCCTTACCTCGGCAGACCTCATTTGCTGCTGAATTACTTCATACAAGCTAGGCCTAATTCAGAAGGTAGATTGTGTACAAGAGGGGTCAATTCTTAAAGTAAATTGTATGAAAACGGGCATAAATAATTTAAAAGACATCACATAATACAGTTGGCTTTTGATTCAGCTTCATAAACTTCTACGAGGGGGGGGGGTGGAGATTTATATTGTATCATTTCATTCATGCGGGCCCTGATGTGCTTCAAGTGGCATACATTTATACCAGCGGGCCTCGATTTAAGTTGTATCATTGCATGAAAGCGTTCCCAGATTTATGCGGCAAAAATTTATACAAACGGGCCGAGATTTACGTTGTATCTTATTATACAAGGGGGCTAAGATTTATGCAGCTGAAATTTATAGACACAAGTGGACCGAAATTTACGCGGCTTCATTGTATTCCAGAGCCTTCAACTTAATCGATGTAACCTTATATAGATAAATTGCACATTGTACCTATTTAGCCGTTCTACAAACATTGAGAAGACTGTGAACTGAATACTGGCTAACTGGCTACGTCCAGTGGCAGCAAGTTGGTCCAACAACTGTAGATATATGCCATTAAGTATTATCATTTTCATCAACATTTTGTATTTTACACACTAATTTAATGACAAACTGAATTGCTCACTGAAGCCGCAATGAGCATTTTCACGTTTAAATTCAAAATAATTTTCAGGAAACCAAATTTAGACAGGCAAAAAAAGGGCTACACTCACATTTAAGTTACGCAATAAACCTAAACGAACTAAATTCAGACAGACGCTAAAGTAGACTACGCGCTGGAAAGAATTGCTCCGTAATCTTCTGTAAAGCAAATTCCAGGAGCCAACACTGCAGGCTACTCTCCAATTTGAATTACACAGTAATATTAAAGCAACCAAGTTTAAACACCCAGTAAAGTAGGCTACTGTCCCATTTGAATTGCTCGATAATCTTAAGGTAACCAAATGCAGACAAGCAGCAAATTAGGAAGCAGCAAGATCCAGAGAGAGAGAGAGACGCCCCGATCTTGGACACATTACCGATTAAGTAGGAGGAGGAATTAAGACTCCGCAGAGTCTCGTAAATTCTGCCAAACTATGTGCCCAGCTCCCGAGCAGCTATAAACAAAGGCTTGCCTATCTGAAACCATCAGGAGT
>LQNS02278163.1:9098949-9110971 GCA_001587735.2 Parhyale hawaiensis
TGGCTGAAAAAACCTCTCGTAATAGGCTATGAAGCGACTCACTTAAAGTGATGAACGTCCTTGCAAAATTTACGCGTTTTTTAAGGGCCAAAAGCGATACAAAGGCTGGGTGATTGTCGCGCATAAGAGGAAGGTTGGCAGCGTATCGGAAGATTGCATTGAAAGCCATTGGTAATTTAATGCAAGCGATCTTTTGCAATACGGATATCTTCCGGGCTGCAGAATTGCTGACTAATGGGTCATGATAGAAATTCATATTGACATGTGCTTATTTCTAGAAAATTATTATGTAAAATGATAGTAATAAGTGAAACTTGGCGGCACGTGTTACTCGTCGGCAGGTCTGGGGCACCTATGGAAGTGCTTGGATTAGCTGCTATTCTCAATACTGAAGGTAGAATGGATGAAAAACATAAAATCGTGGGAAACGGAGCTTCATGTACAGTTAAATACTGTTACCCTAGATGTCGATTTTGTTAGACATTTCAATCATTTACGACGCTAGAATTTTGTTGCCCTACTTTATTAATGATTCTAATCGTACCAAGGTCAAAACGCCTCAGAAAGGCTCAGGCTGTACTCAGGTATACATACAAAATTCACACCTTTATATTCTTTCCAATGTTTCAAATGCTTTCATGAAATAATGATAAGAAGACAGATAAGTAATCAACATTACAAGTACCTCATACCACTGCTGTTGCTTCTTCCGCACTGATGAGAGTGGCGCTCTGCTTGACCGACAGTCTTTATCAGGATATTTGTACGGATATGTTCACATAATATCATTAACATGAAATTATTCGAAGCTTAGCTTATGATTACCTGCATGTTATCCTCAAGACTTGGAGAAACAGCTAGAAGCTCATAACTCTGAACTGAATATCCAACTAGATACAATAGGACAAAGCATCCTCGGACGTAGATCCAAACCCTAGGTAATATCTGTACATAGGGTTACGACGTCGTCAGCCTGGCCAGTCCTTCAATATTTAATACTAAAATTCCAGCCAAATTATAAAGTTCAAGAGATTACCCTGCTTCGATGAAAGTGTCCCAGCTTTCGACACCTGAAGTAGCCCCAGTCTAATTAAGGTGCTGGTCGAGCTCTGAGGACATTTTGCAGAAGTTATATAAAGAATGTGATATCCGCATAGGATAGGATAATTTAAATAGACATAAAGCTTTGCAAGAAAGTGAGTCATGTATTTTCTTGGCAGTGCCATCATCAAAGAACAAACAGCATCTAACGAAATACTTTCCTGTCAGAGGAATGAGAATGGCAAAAGGGAATGACAAAGCATGTATGTAAATGAACCTGAATTTTAGATCACGAGAAAATTTTAGTTATTTGTTTGATAGAGAAAAATAAATTTCTAAGATTGACTTACGTATCCCACGCAAGCTTAGTGTAACTGGTTGTTCAGAAACTATATCGAATTTGTTCTTTCTCGTGCAACAAAGGAAATTTAAACTTCCGTAATAATACAAGTATTTTTAGACAACAGTGCCAACTCTCCAAGAAGAAAAGAGCATGTAATGCTTTCTAGTTTCATGACATTTAAACTACTTGCAAAATAGATGACTATGAGTATTGCTTGTGCAGCAAATTTAACTATTATTATCGTTAAAACTACACCTCCGGGCCTTCACAGATAGGTAACTGAAACAAAAATGAAGCATTAACCAATACTAGGAGGCACGAGACTCCGCTAGGAAAGACCCATCGTAACATCACATCTCATATAAACGCCAGCAGATCCACACGACCGAATACGAATCATTGCAATGGATTCCAGACCAAAACGACCCAGGGTACAAAACACCGACAAATTGTGAACCAATGGTCTACCTGTTGTACCTGTACTCAAGAGGTACCTTTCGTAGCATTTTTATTACCAAGTTCACCTTTCTAAGATATTAATTTGCAGATAGAATTTGCCCAATCTTATCTCCACAGAGCGTGACATGAAAAATGTAAACATACAGAGATAAAGGAGTTCCTAATAAATACACATTTCGGAAAAATATGTAGTTTTACTGAACATATTTTTTTGTGTTAATACCTTGTAATGCTTCAGACTATCAACGAGATTCAAGAGAGCTTCCTGCTGCTCTAATTTATGTGGCTTGTTCCAGGCTGCGCTACTTAATATCCGAGCAGCAGCGAAGTTCTGGCCACATAATAGATACTCCTTGCTTCTCAAAATTCTTGTTATTAGGCCAATATATTCAGCCAATGCTGACATCATATTAGTAAGATGCGACCTTGATCTAGGGTAAAAATGACGTAAATGGAGCTTGCAAGACTGATGAATATTTCCAGTGCTTAACGTTTGGAGAAGTTTCATAATGATAATAATATGAACTCTTTATGATTGTAGTTCTAACTTCTAGGGAGGATTTATTGTACCCGCCAGGGTGGTAGTCGATGATAGATATTAAGGGGGGGGGTGGCATTTTCTTGCCCGATTTTTCGACATATCGCCGAATGCACTGGCTGCTAAAATGAAATACCACATTTCGAAGAAAAACCGGAGCCTTCCCAAGGAAACAATGGAGTTTCGTAGCTGACGTTCCATCTTTGAAGCTCATTTCCCAAAAGCAAGTTATTAAGACTTGAAGCCTTTCAACTTTCTTATTTCCGTACCAATTATCTTAGTTCTTTCTGTACTTTTCTTGTGATTTAATGTAAAACAGATGCTCAAACAATTCTTAAAAATCTTTATAAAATCCCTAATTTTTATAGATTATAAAAGTACGGTAATTCTTTTCACATTTTGAATGAAAATAAATCATAAAGTAAAAAAATTCCACAAAACTATCTGAGCCTTATGCAGCATAGCAAGGATCTGCCTATAAAATAATGTTTTCAGAATTACTCTAAGTAAATTATTATACGTTAACAGTTATAAGCTTCTACGCAGAAGCATATACAACAAGGGAATTTTTCAGTAATTGTTTTTTTTTTAGATACGATCTTCACCCATGCGGAATTCCTGTACAAAAATGGGGAGCATCCAGTACAAATTTGAACTATATCTATTAATTTTTACTTTCTCTTGGTGCAAAAAGTTTCTTTGCAAGTTAAATAAGGTAAATCTGGCTTAGCCATTTTCGAATAAACTTATAGCCCTCCATAATCTTAAAAGTAAATGTAGCTCAAATTGAGAAAAATATTCTGTAGAAAAAATACAAAGAATTAATCAGTAATAAGTGCCACCCCTCCTCCCCCCCTCCCCCTGGCAGCAATAAGAGCTTACAGTTTCGCAGTTTTGCTGCAGAGTTTTAATTCAACCCTGAGAAGCGATGCGATATATGTTATAAAAATAGGACATCTATCATGACAAAGTCCCTCTTGAACTTCTCAATATTTAGCCTTTAATCGCGGGCTTGATCTGGGAAAGATGAAATTCATCTACACTAAAATTGAAAACTGATTGACCAGTTTCATCTATATTGGCCATCGTTAGAGCTAAAAATACAGTAATGTTAATTTTTCTTTAACATGACAGATCTTTCCACCGTCGGTCTTTTCGCCGTCGGTCATTTCGCCGTTGGTCAATTCGTCGTCGGTCTTTTCGCCGTTAGGTCGTTTCGCCGTGAGGACATTTCGCCTTGATGTACCATGTCTTGATAATGCATAAATTATACCCAACCACGCCCAACCTAATACACTGTTATTATCAATATTATTATTATTATTACTAGGAAAAGTTTCGGCTTCGGCTTCTGGCAGATGTAGCAGCAATTCGTGCAGCAAAACTTCACAGGAAAAGAAAGGCTAACAAAAAGAAAAGGTAATATATTCAAAACGATGGTACAAATGGTACTTCGGTAGAATGTCAATGCTGGCGAGCTCTAGAGTGTAGCTCTGAAGGCAGCAATGTACACAGAGATAAGCAAAAGATTTTTTAACGGTAGAGGTAGCTATAGAACTAAAGTGGTGTATGACACTAGGCGGTCCAGCTATTTATGGGTTCCCGTGAGCATCAGGAGGCACGACGTGCACATCCTTCCGCCTATGAGTCAGTTTGACTATATAGTCAAAATTGACTACGTAGTCAAATTATCTTTTGCAAAAGTTATTATTGAACATTTGAGATCGAATGGCCTACAAATCAGTCAGGATTTATGTTATAAAACCTATGCAGTTTAAAATCCACTAGGCTTGTCAGTATGCCTATAGTGGTTACAACGCATCTATTTTACAACATTTACTCGTTGTATGTATGAATACATGTCATTTTCCTAAAATTAGCAATGCAGAATTCAACCATGTTGTTGCACAGAATGATTTTACTGTTCTCTGGCAGTTTTAGAGCAGCTTAATCAAATTGTGGTGACACTAGGGAGTTTCTACGTACTTATGCTTTAGTTCGACTAATCCGTGTATATATAGGTATTTACGAATTATCAGAACGTTGTGTTCATTATATATATTTTGTTTAATTACCACCTGTTTTTCTGGGTGGCAATTTCCAAATCGCTTCCTTTCAAGTTCGGTTTCTGTTTGGTATGCAGTAATCTCTACAAAACATCATCAAAGATCTCTGATTGTCGGAAGAGGTGGGCTCTTATATTGGAAGTAAGGATTATTTTCAATTGCTTGAACTTTGGAGTTCCTTGATGTTTGAAATTTTCATTATGCATTTTGACCAAAACAAGAACAACAAAAATTCGGCAAAAATTCAGCAAATCAGTGTTGATTGAGTGGAATGAGTTTTTTCATTTCATTTCAACGAACTTTTCTTTCGCGACGGGCTTTCATATCGGATGATTTTGATTACAGCCTTTTCTCGACTTTGACGAATTTTTCGATGAGTGCTACTTGTCTTTGCAGTTCTGACACTCGTTTGTATAACTGCATGTTACGTGACTCAAGATGTCTTGCGTACGCATCACAGAGCTTCAGTTTACAAGTCACTGAGGCTTTAATGATGTTCACTCCGGTATGAACAGTGAGGATCCTTTTTCGCTTGGAGCAATCGTTTCTAAAGTTCTCTATTCTCTTTCGAGAACTGAATTTCTTCTTTCGACAGCAACTATCTTTATGTCTAATTTCAGTAGCTGACAAACATTTTCATCGAGTTGATTGGTCAAATGGATGATAGTTTGCAACATTTGATCTCCATCCATTTTCCGCTGAAATTTTGGTTATAATAATATTGATCTCACTTCAAGCGAACAAGGTAAATCCTAGTATAACAGCGACAGCAACTACAGCAAATGACAAAGAAATAGTACGGAAAAAACCTACATTAGGTTCACAACGCTACCACTCTATCATTCATTTACACTCGGAATTCCTGACTGGTACTGTTGCCCGTCGAATATTAAGTATATAAACAAGGAGTCTGGTTTGATGTACAGTGTTTCAGGATTCCTTCAATATGATAAAATAGTAATATTGCAAAAGTTGAACAGATTGCAAAGATTAATATGCAACGCATTTAGCTTAAAATTACAAACAGCTGAAATACAGGGTCATAGGAAAATTTTCTTTCAATCGGGGTAATGATGAATAGGTGAGGGAAAGTGATGAACAGTAAAAACAAAAATATTACCAGAAATCGATCGTTCCATGAGGAAAGTTCAATGCATGCGTGAGACGATTACATTTTATAAAAATCTTAATCTTAATAGGATAATGATGGTTTATCACGAGAATTTTTTTTTTTAGTGAGGAAGTGAAAGAGATGAATAAAAAAATGAAATTATTTGCGATGAATACGAGAGTAGATTTGGGTGTCCAGGCTAAGACAGGGGATTTGTGTTTCCAGCTCAGGTTCAGCGTGGTCCGTTCATTCTGGAACAAAGCAGAGCCTTATTAGATTGACGTCCTGGCAAGGTATTTTTTTTTTTCAAAAAGAATAGAGTCGAAAAGGAAATAAGAGGTTAGAGAATTGGAAATAATTCTCTCGAGTCCAACGCGATTCGATGACCGTCATTTTTTTCGATGCTTCCGCAGGAAATTGTCAGAGAAATATCGATTGAGAATTTTCCCGCGTCTGAGAATATTTCATCCACTAATTATGCTATTTTATTCGTTAGTGTGTCATAGCATAGGAGAACTCAAATAAAATTGCCCCACATCAAGAAAGAGTTTCCTACTTCAACCATTTTGCCACTTTCAAACTGATAGAACACATGTCAAGGGGTACTGAATATTGCTATAGTCGTTTATTTATGCTTTAATCAAGCTCGTTGATATACAAGTATACATGAAGGTACGGTTCACCACCTGGTAAGAATGCTTCAGTTATTTGAGACTGCTCCAAATGTGTGTGCAGTAAGAGGCAAAGGGAGTACTTCCGAACCTTTATAGCGCTAGTAGCATTTTCCGTATTATGCTTCAATGTCCTATAGCTCTATACTAATCACTATGTGATACACATAAAAAATACTCTATTCGCATACGGAATGGGACTTTATGGTGCCAAATATTCTGGCGCCCAATATTTAGGTGAGGTTAGTTTATGTAAGGTTAGGTATGGTTAGGTTAAGCATGATAACGTTAGGTTAGAAAAAGAGCCGTTAGAATATTTACGTGGTTCACGAGATGCATTTAATAAATAACCTGAGTCAATATAGTGTTGGCGTTATCTTCTTTAATATGTAAAAGTGGACGAGCGCATTTTACAGATTGTGCGACTAATACAATGTTAGTTTTTGGATATTAATCCAAAATAAAATAGTTTTATAGTAATTTCATCTAGTCCATATATTCTGTTTCAATTTGAATCAGCGCCGAAATACTCAGTGCCAAAAACCGTGGTGCCAAAAATCTGCGCCAAAAATCGGTGCCATAGAGTACTAGACCCATTCGCAGTTAACCCACGGCTGAAGCCAACTATTTACACCAGCTACACTGACGACTGCTTCATAGTAACTGAAACAGCTATATGCATTAGCCGTACTAAATGACGTACTACACATTCTGTTATATCAACAAGTAAGCAGTTTCATTTTTTTGTTTTTTATTTACAAAAACTACTACATGTTATATTTCCTTAATTAACCAAACCACTCCCCTCATGTTTTATCTTCTGTGATACGTACCTGTATAGAAATTTGTAATTTATACAGGGCAGGCAGGAATAAACTTTTTTTTTTGCTGCGAAGGCTATAAGATCGAATACCACTCAGGTAGACGAGATCTTGTGTCGCTTAAGGTGCTGATTCAGCATGTTATATTTGCGAAGCTTTTACGGGCCAAAAATGGAGAGGGTGGGGGGAGGGGGCCCCATGCTATAGCACGAGAATCTTCCGTCGATGGTGCCGTATCCTTTGACAGTCTGTGCTCGACTGCAGCCTTACACTCCTCTGGGGCCAGTACGCCTATATCTGCAGGACGAATCAGTGCGTGAGGGTTTCCCAGTAAGGGGCGCGGTCAATTTGGCTTTACCTTTACCTACCTTTACACCAACCTTATTACTCATGCCATTAAACTCATCATAGTTGTTATTGTTGACACAGCGTGACAGTTTTCAAAAAAACTTTTTTATAGTACTTTAATCAGACCTGATAATGTTCAGTACAAATAAATTGGTAGAACAGTTCCAGGTTTAAAGTTAGGGGATCTTTTACTATTCTTAGATCATGGCAGTAAGAGAAATTTTAGAAAAATTTGAAAACTAAACATGAGAAGTGCATATCAAATAGCTAGTTAATTGACAATGTTTAACAGGCAGATTACGTCTCAAATTAAAGCATATTACATAGATACATAATATAGTGAAACTAGCTGTATAGTGCTGCTTAATACAGTGCATTCATAAATACAATTTCCAGTGCTAGGTATTTTCCCAATTTTATTGCACACTGAACGATTTGCGAATCGTTACGAATATATTTAGAGCTGATTGATGTTACTTGGATTTAGGGCAGCACAATTTTGATGATTACCTGCCTGGCTGCTAAAGCGGCCTTACCCTCACCCCACCTGCTACTGATTTTTTTCTTTAAGTCGGCCGGCTTCCCACTGGAAGGAATAAGAACGTCTTTCAGATTTTGGATTTTAGTAGATTTTAGTTCTACCTTTTTCTCAAAGTTCCTCGCTCCCACGTGCAACAAATCCTTTGGATTTTATTCTCCTCTAAGAGCAGCGTAAGACTCAAGAGCTGGCAGCCACTCGGGTGAAAGAAAAAAAAATACGAGTGGCTGACACGCTTTTCTCTCTCTGATGGCATTTTTTGTAACTTTTGCAACGCTTTAGTAAAAAATTCTTTTCGATATTCAATGATTCCGAAGTTAAGCATTCTCAAGCTACCTGATAGATATCTAACTGAATCATAGGTACCATATCAAGCTATATGTATAAGATATTTTGTTACTAAGTACTTTTCTGAGCTACCTGTATCCAATAGCATTGGGAGCAAAACTTTTTATCAATCCCAACCAATGGCAGCTGGTGGCTACTAAGGTGGGAGGTGCTGCATGCACCGGTCCACACAAAGACATGTTCATTTCTTCCATGAACTAGAGCAGTAGTTTCCAAACTGCTTTATTCCTTGCACCTTTAGAAAACTTTTATTTTGTTCTCGTGCCGCCCATCGGGCAGCTCCGGTCTGTTCTTGAATAGATATTGCATCAAATAAAGTAGATAGAGGATGGGCTATAAATCAATATCAACGGGTCCCGTAAAATAGTGAGACAAATTCGGATACGCCTACAAAACACTGAAACGTGCAAGATTATGCAGGACTAATTATAGGTAAACTGTGGGAAACAGAGCTGAGAAAAGGTGTGAAAATACATAGGAGAACAATACAAGAAGTACCGGTTTATTTCTACGTCTGCCTCAAGACGCAAGTGTGAATTCTTTGCTGATAAAACAAATACGTGATTCACAGTTGAAATGAGAATGCTTGAAAAGGTTAGACGAGGTGTTAAGCAGACGGACTGGACAACGATAGACAGGGATAAGCGGCGGACATTAGTTCAGACGGAGTGGGTTAAGTTAGAAGCGTACTTCAGGTTGAACTACGATAATTGAAAACAATAATCAACCATGGAATTTTCACGGGTTCCGCTAGTATCAAATATCCCGGTATGGAACCGTGCGAGGCCGCCCTTCAGTAGCCACCACCCGTCAACGATCCTGACTCTCGTCTGCATTCAAAATTGAAAAAGAAAGTCTCCTTTACTCCGAGCTTAGCAAAGATTTTCGAGTAACACAGTAGCGTGCGCCCTCTCCAAGTATCGCATGACTGGGAGTGACACCTCTAAGAGTTTTTATTTCAAGGGTAAGGGCCCCGACTTCCAGGAAATGAGTTTTTATTTCAAGGGTAAGGGCTCCGACTTCCAGGAAATGCCAAGTTTTTGAACTTGAGGCAGTGCTTGGCAACAAGACGCTCGAGAGCTGTTCGACACGTTTGTTACTATTCAGCTTCATGTTTCACAAGGGCAAGCGTTAAATTTCTCTGTGTGTTTACAGGTAGGGTACGTCGAAAGATAGCAAGTCAAGAAGGAAGCTTCCAGTGAAACAGTAACTGGAAATTGCTTACACTTGATGGTGTCAGAATGTTAGAGTGTGGATTCTTGCGATGATTGGTTTGCTCAGTCGACATATCGGGGATTCAAACGCTACTGGGGAGGGCCTGACCTTAACAGATATGGGGATAGAGGTGTCTGAGGGTCGTAGTTCGCAAATGAGTCTTTCATCTCTGGAGCGATAACTCTAGCAGTCTGTGTTCGATTGCAGCCGTGAACTCCTCTAGCGGCAGTGGGCATCTATCTGCAGCACTAAGCAGTGCCTATAGATTTCTCGTTTCAAGTGTAGGCCAAGTAAACATTGCCAATAACTTTACCAAGGGAAGTCCCGTAGAATAAATGTTTTAAATATGGAGCCGTATCTTCCCATACTTTCTCGTGAAGACGGCAGATGTTTATAGCGCTGGACGTTCAATTCCGTGATACTCCTAGCATCTCAGGGCCAAGGTTGCTGACTCGTTTCTTATCGAAACAGCGGTGGTTCGACCACACACCATGGAAGGCAAAGCTCTAGACGGTCGGGAATGTATAGTGTCAGCAATTCATTTACTCGTAGTCACTAAGAGGGGGGGGGGGAGTGGAACTGGATGCTGCCTCGATGGGGGCAGTTGTCTATCGGGGTCTCTATAAATACGACGCCGCAGCCCGGACAAGCTGTGGTCGACTGCAGCCGTAGAATCCTCTGAGCACATGTGGGATATTTACCTCTAGCACGAACCAGTGCATGTGGGTTTCCTGGTCGGGGTGTTTCTTCAAGGTTACTTTATCTCTATCGAGATTAATCCACGATCGAATATCCGGCGTTCTTGCAACAGCACGAGAAAGATTTTTGTTTTTTATGTCACTATTTTTTCATGTCACTATTTTTCATGTCACTAATTTCACTAATTTCGATCCCGGCATCGAAAATTAGAGACAAGAAAATCCGAAATCGCAATCGTGCAGTTAATTCAAATCTAATAAAAAAATCAGCGATTGTGGACTCCCAATCGGTGGTTGTGACTACCATTTTTCGTTCGAGGAATTCTTATTAAATCCGAACTAGATAATTACGATTTCCAGACTCGAATTTTCCCTCTATTTTCGATTCGGCGGTCGATGAAAAACAAAATGCTTTCCCGCTCTACAGGGACGCAGCTTTTTTAATCGTAGAATAAAGCGCCAACACTGGAAGCTGTTTGAATGAAGAGTTCCAATCTATGTACGCCAGCTGTTCCAGAGACCGTATCAGTGACAGTCTCCGTTTCTCTTATGCCTTACAAAAGCTCAATGTACCAACAAACGAAGTAATGGATGTAGCACAAATAGAACAATAGGAATACTATTTTTTATTTACTTAATTTTTTATTTATTCTTTTTTTATCGGCGTGTCAATGTCTTTGTCCAGTTTTACTAATAGCAGAGTTACTGTAAGGCAATTGCAATTATTGAAATTCCAACGATACCTTCGTTTGGGCAGTTGGAATGGGAAAATCTATTCCGTATCGCTTAACTTATCTCGAGCCTCCTGCCCTGTAATCGAGTTTTGGCCTCCAAGCGTTGTCAGTCTGCAGTTGCGTCCAAAACTCGATCTAATGCGGTGAATCGAGCTGTTAAAATTGATGTTCTGGTATCGTTAGAACTAGTCGGAATAGTTTATTCAGATCAGTGTGTGCGAATCGATCACGCATGAAACATAACTCCAAGTTTGGTCACAGCGTAAGCTGAAGTAGTTCATTGATCAGTAATATGCTCTGACTACAGCATCAGAGGTCTCACGTTCGACCCTCAGCCAGGAGGGAAAAATTTTGATGTTGGGATGTAGAGGGGCAACTTTGTCATTCAGAGTTACTGGGCGGGAGCACTAGCCAAAGGGTAGGAGACTCCTCAGGGGGCATAGGATGGGCCTATAGGGTTAGGTTAATTTAGGTTCGCCCATCTTATGTTATGAGGAGCAACGACCCCAGGGGGACTCGGTAGGTTAGCTAGGCCTTCAGGACGTCTGTTTTTGGGTCCACTTTACTTCCTTCCCATTTCATATTAGTATACCAGATAGACCAGCGGTCAGCGGTTGCGTGCGCTGTGGAGATAATTCGCTGCTGGTCCTCTCTTTGGTCGCTAACTGCGGCACCACAGAAGACACCCAGCAGAGTGACTCCATACACGTGGGTGACGTGAACAACGTCACCTGGACTTCTTCCGAAGACCCTCAAGGTAACTCAAGGTGAGGTATAATCCTACTGATCTTACTATCATCTGTTCTTCTTCTCTCCCAACTTGCAGTTTACGTGCGTGTTGATCCTATGTGGGAACACTCTCGTGCATGGGCTCCTCGTGACTATCGCCATCTTGTCCCATATGTCCTGTCTTTCTAAGCTCTGTTATAACGCTTTTTGTGGAGTAAACGGATACTTTATTAACTTTCCGAATATAATAATAACTAGAGCACTCTGAGAGCGCATACCTCCGCCAAGTGAGCCAACGGTAGCAAAAATTCAAATTGGCTCTGAAACCATAATTTTCTTTGCATAAACTCCAAAATCTGATC
>LQNS02278163.1:9111548-9145780 GCA_001587735.2 Parhyale hawaiensis
TGTTCCTCCTAACATACCTAACAATCCCTGTAAATTTCATTCAAATCGGTTCATAACTTTTTGAGTTATCCTGGTGACAGACAAATAGACAGACAGACAGACAAACACGACGAAAACATAACCTCCTTGGCGGAGGTAATAATAATGCCGGGAGTGCAGTTGCCAACCGAGCCTTTGGTTTCTGTGCTTATGTGAATTGTGATCGACTGCGGCCGTGCGCTCTTAGGAAGCTTTGTGAGCAATTATCTACATCACGATCAAGTGCATGTGGGTTGTCACGTTGGGAATGCGAACAAGGCGCAATCTTTCTGTTTGCCTGTATCATGCGCAGCTGACAACATATTTCAGTTTACAACAACTAGAACACCTCGAGGAGTAAAACCATCACCTGCGGTGAAGGTCATTTCAACGGTGTCACTTTTAATGGCCTAATTACTCAAGAGTTTACTCAATATTACTCAATATCTGGGTTAATCTGTGAATTAAAATTTCTGATAATTGGGACTGATTGCACGTACTAAATTACTCTCCCGCACTGATTGTAAAATTAAAGACTCGCAGTTCAATGTCGACAAAATCGATTTCAATTGGGGCCAACCCTCCATTTTAAATAAACGCAAAAAAATGGACGCAATTTGAAACACATTGAAAGCAACATTTCTCGTGAAGAAGAAAAGCTTTAGCACCCAAGTATCAATTTCCAAGAGGCAGCAAGGTGAGATGCAGATGCATATCTGAGTTATTTTGAAATTCAGTCCCTTCGGAACAAGGAAAACAGGATTATTGTCCCTCTCCAAGAAGATCCTTTTGTTTTCCTAGTTCTGTGAGGGGTCAGTTCCCCTTTGTTGGAGCTCACAGCATTGTAAACTCGGTTAATTAGTGAAAGTAACTCGGGACGATAAGTTACATTAAGAGAAATGACTGCTATAAATCGGACTGTTTCTAGAAACTGGTCGGATTTATTGTAATTGAGAAGAGCTACGACTCTCTCTTTGTTGTATAAATGCAGTTACAATAGAGACAGCTGTGGGAAGGCGTTGAATTTTTTTAAGAAATGCTGCATGCTTCACTTTGATCAGCCATGTGATTACAGATTACATAATGCTAATAATTGATGAAAATTTCTCAATTCCTCCCCCCCCCCATCGTGTGTGGATGTTTGGAATGGTCTTGATGGCTCTGTCTTTGCTGGTGCTGGTATTGGCAGCTTTAAACAATCTGTGCACAGAGCCATTCTGTGATCTCGGATCTTCTCTTTTTTTTCAGTCTTTTGTTTTCTTTACCTGCTGGGCTGGTTGCGTGGAGGTTTGTTGCCCTCATGGAGTTTCTCCGTTCCCACGTTGCCAGGCTGGTGTGATTTAATAATAATTGTAGGCCAAGTAATTAAGTGATAGCAAATAATAGACGGAATGGTCACAATTATTGTGAGGCGTATAATTAGGTGATAATTACGAATAATATTTCACGGAAACTGCACAGTTATTTATCTAGCGGCTACGTGACTGGATATAATTGAAGGAAAACTCACCGTTAAGAGTTGTGTGGCTGCAAATAATTGAAGGGAACTCACAGCCCGCAGCATGACATAACCGGCAGGCACACACTCTGGCAGGTAGACTCCGGTCCCAAAACGACATTGCCGCCCCCATCCCTTCCGAGCGAAACTTTTGGACGCTCACAATACCGGTGCCAGTACAATTTCGGTATCCCTTCACTAAAGCGGGCTGCAATAAGTAAAATTTGTCCCAGGGATTACCCTAAGAGATTTCTTCACTGCCCCCAGCAAGTAAAACCGAAAATCAATTTTGGGGTGGCCGCAATTTTTACTAGGGTGCTGGCTCTCTCTTTGGTTTCAAACTGCGGCACCACAGAAGACACCCAGCAGAGTGACTCCACACACGTAAGGTGATGTGAGAAACGTCACCTGGACTTCTTCCGGAGACTCTCAAGGTAACTCAAAGTAAGGGTGTGCACGTATCCTTGTAGAAGTTGTATCAAGTTCCAACAGTGCAGAGTGATCCGTTTTATAGAGTATCCTGTGTAGCAGTATCTTCACACGCAGTGGAATCCATGTTTAATATATATTTTTACAATGCTGGAGCCTCCAGAGGTAATTCCAGTCCAAAGAAACATTCGGGATATGCAAAATTTTTAGATTCTGAAGGCATTCCAATTGATGAGTTTCTGCTTACGCGGAACATTATGACAGAAGGATATAATCAACCCAAACTACGGAAATTGACCATGGTTTTGACGCTATTAATAAAACAAGAACGAACAATGTAAAGGTGAATTATGCAGTTAATATGGTGCACCGCTAAACACAGCGGTAAATTTCGTTGACTCGCACCAGACCACAATGCATGGACCAACAAATGAGAAATTCCTGAAAATTTAGCAAGCTACTATAAACCTTAATCATTTCAAACTAAAAAAAAAAAAATTTGCTTTGCCAAGGCCGTAAAATGTTTCCTGTCCGGTAACTCAGAACTTTTACTCACTATAGGACCACTAGAAACGCTATGTACATTAGCGCTCAAATCTGAGAACCACAATGAACCGTCAAAATAGTTGCCTTTACATTTATTTGCAAAAAGGAAGTGAAAAATTGAGGATAACCGACTTAGGATTGACAGTAAGGGGTCGCTAGGACATACAGACGCGCATTATTGAAAAAATGAAGAACATTCCCATAAAAATGAATGATGAAACTTCTTCATAGATTGTACTTTCCTTAGTAAAATACATATAGAGGAAAACGCTACGACAGCCAACTTAAATTACTATCGTAAGAGATGCGTGCTTTCTTCTGAGCAGTTCACTTCAATTCGTCTTCAGCACACTCCTTCCTTCCCTTAGATGACATGCAAAATATTAACTGTACTAGAGGGCCCAGACGTCAAAAACGACGGCAAAAATTTTGTGATTGAGCTTTTTATTGTTCTGGTTCCCAGTATCGGTTTTGCTGTGTTACAGGTCTCATCCCTGCAGGCCTGATCTTCCATTAGTGAAACGCAAGCTGAACAACCATGAGTTTTGCTATAGCAAAATATCCCCCTGCAAGATAAGGAGTGTATATCAGCTTGGAATTGATCAAGCTGCGTTAAGAAAATTTAGTTCAGTCAAGAGAATTCGCTGAAATACCCAGGGCTCACTGTATTGTGGATACCAACTGATTGTTGAACCTCCAGCGTCGAAATTTGGCCGCGATGTAAATTTAATATAAAAAGGCGTCTGCTCTGTGTGAAGAATCAACTACTATGATATCATTCAGCAATGAAAGCGGGGATCCAGAGGCTATGGATCCAGAGGCTGGGGCTCCAGAGCCCGGAATCCAGAGGCCGGATATCCAGGGCTATGTTTGTCACTGGTACTCCAACCGCTGAAATTGTATGATATCTCGACTTGTTCTTCAGTACATGAATTTTCTCCTATTAAACTCTTAACTGCGTGACGGAGAGTCGGACCAACATTGGAGCAAGCAAGCAAGGGAGGGAGCGAGAGAGCAAGCAAGGGAGCGACCAACAACTGTGTTTTATTATATAGTGGCAAGGAGCTTCAATGGGAGGAGTACGCGCAAGCCTTCCCTGGGCGAGTAAACACATGGCTTTGTCACGTGATCTTAAACTGGCTGAAGTGGCAGTGGTCAGCACATATATTTAAGGAAGATACAGACAGGCAGTTCCTCAATATTTTGGCAAAGACAATCGTGTCTGAAGATTTATATCCCAGCGCTCCCCGTGTTACTTTCATCATCAGATGGTATACAAGATACAAGTTTCCTTTACATACTTCCATCCGCTCGGAATTTCTTCGATGGTTAATGGCTATAAAATTTGAGCTCAGGACTCCTTTCTATATATGCTGTGTGAGGCAATGCCGCTCTCCAATTGGATAAGCCACTCAGCCAGTTTAAGGGAAAAGTTTACTCGCAACGCTCCCGTAGGAGAAATAGATAGGGTGCACTCCTCTCTATTAGAACCTCCTTGTATAGTGGATTCGTAAGCGCTGAAACATCACTGAATTTTATTTTCGCTGCGTATCCAGAATACACGGTGAGATAGTTTCAGCAGAACTAAATTTCCGATCCCGAAAAGTTGGAATAAAGAATTACTACGTCTACTATTCAGGAAAAAATTGGTTCCTCTACGCTTCGCTGATTTGCTACAAAATGTGTACATCGTAAACCAAAAGAAAATATAATTTAGATATAGAGAAAAGTAATTAACATCAGACTCCACGGGAACAGCAAGAGAAGCTGGAAGAGCAAGAACTGCATTCATTGATAATAGCGGTAAGTACCGTATTCTAAATTTAGCCTTCAACTGGAATATGAGTCATTGCCTACTGTATCCCTTCAGGAAGGAATAGGATCGCCAAAATTTCCAAAGATGCAAGAATAAATGGGTGAAGATATCACTTTAACCTTCTGCAACATCGTCATCGTTGATTACTAAATCCGCAGCTTGGCCTATTTTCCGCCTATCCATTTCGTTATGAGCGGACACAAGAAATAATAATAAATATTGGATGAAGGAAACCTCAGAAGAGAGTGCGAACGACGATGCAGCGGAGTGCAGAGAGAAGCTGAATAACAGTGTATATATGCATGTATCTGCATTGAGTAAACTTCAACGTTGGAAAAGAAGATTTTTTCCTATCAATTCTTAAAAGCTTCAGACAGAACCTATAAATGAATACACAATAAATATATTAATATTATATTATATAAATATTTATATAATATAAATATATAAATTAATAAATAAACTCACTACGGTCATTCTTAGTGTTAGATTTCTGCGTTATAATAATGTTACGCTCTCACTATTAAATAAATTGAAATTAGGGTAATATGGATGCCTCCTCGGCAGAGAAGAACTGCAGCCAAATTTCGCATTTTTAAGCTGCTATTGCTTGCAGGTTATTAGCAGAAGATTTACTGTTTTACTTGAATATAGATTCGTGTTTCGTTTATATGATACCGGTCTGAGACATTATTGAAAAATACTGCTTCTGCTTTTTGGAATTTCCGCATCGCATGAGATCAACGAAGTTTCGCAGGTTCAAACGCTTGTAACCTGTTTACGACCTTATGACGTAAGAAAAATAGTGCAACTTTGTCGCAAATAGAAAATAAAAAATGTTAATGGTTATTCGTCAATGAAAATTAGGTAATCAGAGAGCTACGTTAACTAGCGTTGTCTTCACAGAGTTCAAGCTTTAGCCCAGCAATACACTGTTACCCGGAAGAAAAACTGGCAGGTTTTGATAGGTTTATTACACACAGATATACAATATAATACTGAAGACTTTTCAGACTACCATACACATACAGTAATATATCTGCATAACCCATAGAAAAGTTGTGAAGCTTTTTGGGCAACAAGTGGTTGTTATACTAGTACAATTATTGCATGAGATGACAGACACACTAATTAACAGACAGACGGACGCATCATTACTAAAATTTATTCAGCTGTTCTTCGCTACATTCCTAACAGCTAGTGCTGTTAATTTGATGAAGATTCGCCCATAACTTTAGCGGCATGTAGCCAATAGACGAACATACAGGCGAATTAACAGACAAACAAGCTGACGGATCGTCACCAAAATTTAATCATGTTTCTTGAGATATTCTTAACGGTTCCTATAAATTTCATGAAAAATCCTTCCATGACGTTTTGAGTTATGTTTTTAAAAGACAGAGAGACAAACTTAGTTGAAACATATCCTTATTGGCGGGGGTAATGAAGAGGAAACGGAAGGAATATGGGCAATGGGCAATCCGGTTTGCTTAACAACAAGACATTTATTAACACTACTGGCCGAGTTTGCTTTAGTTTGTGCCGTAAATATTGCGAAACTACATAAAAAATTTAATAAAACGAATAGTAATTGATTATCTGGTATGTAATTTTAGTGGGTTTCGCCACTGAATGCGCAAGAAGTAAATTAAAAAAAGAAGATAAATTCATATAGTGAAAGCAAACGCGAATTCGAGAAACAGTCATAAAAAATGAGCTGGCTATATGAAAAGAAGCATGCAAATAGAAGGAACCTCCGAGACTTGAGATGTAAAGCGTACAAGAGGAAAGGAAGCCCAATAAACGAAATAATTGCCAAGCCGGAGAATGAAAGGATCCAGGGAATGAAAGTTAATTTCCAAAGAAGCACTCCATGAAATAACGAGGTTTGTTATTACACCTGCAGAACTACGATATTGCAAGCTGAAAATCTGAAGAACTACGATATTCCAAGCTGAAAATCTGAAGAACTACGATATTGCAAGCTGAAAATCTGAAGAACTACAATATTCCAAGCTGAAAATGTCAATGCTTTGCAGCAGATAGATACGTTTACCTCTCTACTGGTAAATTACAGCCGAATTATACTTCATAGGATCGAATTTAATGGATAGATAAGACATAGCACATTTCGGAAATACAATGGCGAAATGAGAATTAGATATAAAAAAGTACGAGAAAATTGGATTTTAGTTATAAGTAATCAAAATAATTGACTATTACACTGAATAGTTTGAGCTTCTGTCTTCTCAAGAAAGACGTTCTACCAGAGGAAGAAATAAGAAAGGCGGAGTATATCCATGGAAACGGAAGACTCCAGCACGATGGTGTTCCCACACTAGATCAACACAAAGCCGTGAAAGAAAAATAACACCAGAATAAACCACCATCATTACATGTATGAAAGTGTAAGGAAGTAAAGTAGGGCCAAAGAAAAGACGTCCAAAAGGCATTGTTAAAGCTAAGGTAACATATAAGTTCTTTCTCTGGGCGCTTCTGCTCAAATCAATGGAAGTGCGACCACAATAATTTATTAGAAGCTGAAAACTTTGTGTAATGAAGGTTCTGAAAGAAGGCGTGTCTTAGACGAGGTTCGTGCGTTTTGGTAGGGAAAGTATCGGTAGGCTAAGTGTGTCAGAGTAGACAAAGTGCGTTTTAGCAGACGTGGGGCAGTAACTGATGAGTATCATATACTGTAGTAAATGAGGTGCTTTAAGCCGGATGCACACGAGCGAATTTCTTTGGCTTTATCAACAAAATTCGGTTGCGTTGCTAAGCTTGGTCGTAACTATAGTTTGACCCTAGACAACACGGTGCACTTTCTGAGCTCTATGGTTTGACGTGCTTGAACAAAACGCTAAAAAAATTACAATGTAAAATCATTGTGAATTCAAATTCGTTAATACTTGGGGAGATAACCGAGTGTCACTGGCGGTTGCTAAAGGCAAGGTAAAAATTGTACCAGATTGAAACTGCCTACAGTTTTACATGACGTGCAAGATGAATTCGCGCCTGATGCATGGCAATTGAATTGAGTTAGGTGGTTGAGGATTCTAAGAGTCGTTGTTGATACATACAAGGTGCGTTGTGTTTAAACTAAGATAGCGAATAATAGCGTTGCTTAAGTGCTTGCACTTAGGACTGAGAAAACAACAGATAACCTTGGAAGAGCGAGGCGTCAGGAGCAAATTAAATAGCGGAACAATTTTCAAGCACAACACACCAAATACATCTGAACGAAGACTGTATGTACATGTACAAAGCAACTGTATAAACTATGTTGCAATCAAATTACGCAGCTAACAACTACACCATTTTAGTACGGTAATCACAGCACTCAAATAATAAAAGCAAGAACGATGCAAATATTCAAAGGGCATACTCAGGAAACAAAGAGTGTGTAACGGGTGGACTCACTAGAAATTAGCATCAAAAAGGGACGTCACCTCTACAAAGCTACAGTTGAACGACCTATGAGTATTTTAATTGATTTCGCACGGAAAATTGTCAAAATTACAAATTTCATCTCTTCAAACATAAATAAGAGAAGAGAATGTGTAATAATTGAACAATAAGCAATTATCAGTAGAAAGTTGCAGTGGAGGCTGGCGAAAATTTCACAGCACCAGCGGCAAGATCTGTGCCGCTGATAAGGCTTCTCTGAAGTGAAATTTTTTTCGACCTAATTCATCCAATTCATCCAATCCATTCATCTGACTGACCAGCTACTTCAGCTGCACGCGTACACAAAACAAGGTAAAAATGTTGTCGGCAGGTACAGAAAGTTTGAGCAGTAACTGTTTCTATCGCGTCTCTCGCGTCATGAATATAACGCTGCTTCTAATTTTGATTGGGATAAAAAGGTTCGACCTTCAAATACTTCGACTTGTAGATGTGACGTCATTCGCACAACATGCGGTTACAGCTAAGTTTCATTTAAGTCCCATTGAGTCCTCCCGTTACATTCTTTGCTTCCTGGGCAAACTAGTATTAAGAACGGCAATAAAATTGGCTGAGTCCAGTCCTCATTTTAAACTATTTTTCCATATCTTTTTATTTCATCATCTTGCTTTAGGTAACAGACACTTCCTACGTCTTTTTGTACCCCTCGCGTCATAAATCATTGGGAAGCTGAGAAACCATTATACGATGCCTAAGACAATTCAGTGAGTCTCACTCGATAATAGCGAGTAATTAACTGGAAATTTTCGATTGGGATTTCGCTCAGCGGACAAATGTAGCAAACTGAGAAAAATTATGCGATACCTAAGATAATTTAGTGAGCCTCATGCGATAATATCGAGTAATTGACTGAAAATTTTTGATGGGACTTCGCTCAGCAGACAAATATGCCACGTGTACGTACGTACGTACGTGCTTGGGTAGGAATTGTCTTATTTTTGTACAGATGCCGAATTACCTAAGGAACATGTATGTAAACATAGGACTGCCTGCTGCTGCATGTGCCCAAAGATAAAAAACTTCCCTTAATTCTCCACAGCTTTAATTAAGCTCCAGTTTACCGCAAATAATTGCTATAATCCTGAATTAAATTCTCGCAGCTGAGGTAAGTTTGAGAGAACTAAACTGAAGAGAGTTTCGGACTCGGCTGCGGGCAGAAGCAAATTAGCGGCGAATTAACGAGCTAAGTATTGGCTCATTTCTTTCGGTGCTTGAGGGAACAAATAGCATTGGAGGCGCTGCCTAATGTTCAAAATGGGCGATCCAAATATTGGCTCATTTCTTAGGGTGCCTCAGGGAAGAAATGGCATTGGAGGCGCTGCCTGATCTTTGAAATTGGTAATCCAAATATTGGCTCATTTCTTTCGGTGCCTCAGGGAAGAAATAGCATTGGAGGCGCTGCCTAATGTTCAAAATGGGCGATCCAAATATTGGCTCATTTCTTAGGGTGCCTCAGGGAAGAAATGGCATTGGAGGCGCTGAATAATTTTTAAAATTGCCGATCCAAATATTGACTCACTTCTTACACTACCTCAGGGAAGAAATAGCATTGGAGGCGCTACCTGATCTTTAAAAGGGGCGATCCAAATACTGGCTCATTTCTTGCGGTGCCTCAAAGAAGAAATGGCAGTGGAGGCGCTGCCCTATAACTGCTCAAAATGGTTAATCCAAATATTGGCTCATTTCTTACGATGCTTCAGGGAACAAGTAGCATTGCGAGCACCGGTAGACGTTCTTAGTGATGCTTACGGACTTGAACGACGGAACGCGATGCACTACGAAGCGCTGTATTAGAAACACACAAAGTCTCCATACTGTGTTGAAACAGTCAATGACTATCTCAGTTTACGTAGCAACATATGGAAAAAAACCTTGAATAAAAAACTTACTTTTTTCGAGCTACCGTGAAGACAAGATGGACTAATGGCTGTTTTATATGCAGGGCTAATATGTCTATAGTTTCTAATTCTTTGGACCAATGTTAAGTTGAAGAGACAAATATTTCTGTAACTTGAAAACTGTCCCTCTGCTTTAACAGTAAACCGTAGTGCAGATAATGTACTCTTACAGGCTCAGCGTTTATTGATGAAAATAAATCAGTTTCCTACCAGATGTAGAATTTATAATTTCAGTTTACTTTATTCTTCTACTGCCTCGTGGTTTCACCCAATCTTGCGTCTAAACTGTGCCGAACTTTTGAACTACTTTTTCTCTGAAATTTTGAAACCCGTTTCCTTTCTTAGAAGTCGTTAGGACTCTCGTAAAATACACAACTAATGAGATGCTTTGTCTTCTGCCTAATTTGAGGCCATTTGCAAATTATCTCGTCTTCTTAGCTGTGCGCAAAGCAGAATTTTTTTGACGCTGCTAACTGTGCAGACAATCGGGGGTTACTTTTGCTATATTTCCAGCGCTGAACATTTTTCGCAACAACACGACTTTTTAATGTGAAAGTTTACGCATAAAAGGGAACATTTTTCTCTCTAGGATGTACAATGATGTTTTATATTACTGTAAAAGGACTTATATAAATGTTGACACTCTATTACTGAGATATGTATCCAGTAACACCTAGCTTGTGCGTCTTACCATAAGAACACAGGTAGATTTTCATTACTGCCAAAGCCCTCATGTATTGTCCATGACCCTTTTTTATTTCCAAAGTCTGTGCTCCAGAAACTTTTTGCAGCAAACTCTTTGTGTTTAATGAGGCTAATTTAAAAAAAAATTTTTTTTTTGCTAATATTTTCATTCCATTCACAAAAAAACGCAAAGTGTATGCAACAGGTAGTTAAAGACAGTTAAAAAAAGCAGCAGACTTCGGAATAGATAGTTAAGGGTCTTATTAGACTCTCCATTAAGTGATGGTTTTCAGTCTGTATAAAGATACTAGTGTAATCTATTTCATCAATTAACAAGCTTACCACAAGAGCGAATTCACTGTGGCTTACAACGCATTAGTTGTAACCTGGATTATTATTCTGTTAGTGGTATCATTTTTTCATATCCTTTGGAACATCGAAACAATTATCATGCACTAGGAATTTTTCCCATATCGGTATCAAAACAATGTTCTATAGTGCGAGAAATTTCATATACATACCAGGGTCGTCCCAAAAGTAATGCGTCCTATTTTTAACTCAGAGGTTGAGGAGCTACGAATACGGAAGTGGCGCTAAAAACGAGCCACATCTTGTTCTTCAGCATTTATTTTTCTATGCAGGTACTAATATTTTCAATACATTTTTCCAGCTCTGAATGAGAGATTTGACAGACATCCGTCGGTGATCTTTTTGATACTGCGTAAGCATTCGTGGAACCCACCTACCGCACACAACACCGTTTTTAAGTGTACTGAATCCTACATCAGACTCTCTACGAATTTCATTCACCGTTATCAGCTATTCGGTGTGGAAGAGTTGATCGCGGGGCACTTTGTTTCCGGTGGTGGCTGTACATGGCCTCCGGAGCGCAGTTTGTCATTACACATCTCCGTCGTCGCTCTGAAATCGGCGAACCCATCTACTAACTGTGCCGACATAAACTGCATCGGCTTCGTTTTGAGACGCACATCCATGACAGGGATTGTTTTCGTAATGTGTCACACCGTCAATATCTGCAACAGACAGGTAAAACTTTCAGGTCATGAATGCATAAGTTCAGTCGATATAAGGATAAAATTTGCAATCCCCGCAGACCCTTCGAGCAAAATAAAAAGTCGGAGTCATTACTTTTGGAACGACCCTCGTGTATTCTTCGAGCTAAAAAAAAGTTATTTCCAATTTGTTTATTTTAGATACTGGCGGAATTCAAACCGTGGACGCCAAGATGGACGCACAACTAACTTTCGATAGTGTTTTCTCAACATACTTGCTGCCAAAGACATTTTGAATACTACAATAGATCTGAGATACCGTATCTTTATTTTTATGAAGAATGTGAACTTCTTTAAGCAGCGCGAGGCTTAAATTAAATCCTCACTAAGTGGAAAAGTTGAATTCCACAGTGCCTCGTTCGTTGCATGCCTGTCTTTATGCTTTACTACCTCTGGCAACGTGGTTATGGAGTAGTCTCTTGATGTAGCATACATATCCTTGTACATATTTGTGAAAGAACAGTCATGTGCCTTTACCTAGAAGAAGAAAATAAATAAAAATGGCATATCTCACTGCATGAACCCCTTAAAATAAGTTGCGATATATGAGTCACAAAACACTAGGGTGAGAGCGAGCTACGTCATGCATAATTTTCACCTCAGGTCGGCTGCTAGGGCTAATAGACAGCTCGGTCTTACGCCATAGTTAGCAAGGAGCTAAAATGCGCAGCTCCGGCCATGGCTTCTAATTATGAGAGACCGGCGTCGCTCAACTGAGCAAGTAAATTTTCTAGGGTTAGGGAGGGGGGGGGGGGTTTATGTTCTTTTTTTTNGGGGGGGGGGGGGGGGGGGGGGAGTTTATGTTTTTTTTTGTGGTGGACGGGAAGTCTTATGGTTTTGACGGAGAGCTTTTATGGTTTTTATATTTGGCAGAAAGATTTAATGGCTTTTATGACTGGCAGAGAGAGAGAGAGGGAGAGAGAGAGCTAATGTTTGTTATGATAGACCGAGAAGCCCCTGTAAAAATCTTATAATAAACGAAAAAGATATATTATCTGGTAGGCTGGCAACCTCAATAGTTTTTATCGTAGATAAAGAACATTTACAATCTTTCTCTTTTTTTCCCCTCAATTCTGAGCTACAAGCTTCAAAAACCAGTAAAATGATGTATTACTAAATGTTTGATCAAGTACCTAATAGTAGGGCATGAGTCCGGGTAGTAGGTACATTTCTGGTACTGTAGGTACTGTCCGGTGAAATACACGCTTAAGTATTTCTCAATGAAATCGGTTCTTTATAGATAATATGGCTTGCATTTCTGCCTTGAACAATATTGCATAGGTACAGTAATTCGATTCGAACTTACTGTAGCTGTTTTTACGCAGCACGTGGCAGGGACTTTTTCTCAGTAAAATGTGCCCCAATTTAAACATGAAAACAGGTCGTTCTACGCACCAAGTTAGGCTTGATCCATTAATTCTAATGTCGTTTGAGGTTTTCTGCAATTCCTATAATGCAAGAAATCTATACTGTTTCAATAGTTCTGAAACAATCATTCCTCTTGCAGAGGAATTTGATAGTTTTTAAGAAAATCAATACCAGTCGTTAAAACCGCTTTTCATGCAGTGTGACTTGGTATTATTATTTGGTGTTATTCCATGAATTTTTTACAGTATGAAACAACAGCTTCTCCTACATAGTAATTTGGTATTTATTCTAGAATTATACCATTCATAAAATGCCTCTTGCAGAGTAATTTGGTATTTCTCATGGCATTGTAACTGGCCTTGGAAATAACCGCTTCTGCAACAATTTGATATTTTGTTATCGAATATTTAACTGTCGTGAAATTAGTTCCTCTAGCCAAGCATATTTTTTATTTTGCACAGAATCTTACGAGTTATTTTCGTGACTCTTACCTTGCAATTTCGCATTTTCCATAAAATTCATGCCAGTCATGAAAGCAGCTATTTTTTTTTAACATTTTGGTGTTTTACCATAAAATTTACGACTGCATTTAGCGAAGGAGTCCAAATTTAGCTGCTAAAAATGTCCCGGTGGTAGGGCTGCTCACAAGAAACCTTTTGTCCTGAAGCAAAAGCAACTCGCGGAATAAATGCACGACTCTTGGGGATTTATACGTAAACTAGAAGGTGTTGCTTGCTTCGTTAGTGCGCGCTTTACGGTGCCGAAACTGAAAATGCCGCGCCAAGACTTGCTGTTCATTGCAATCAAATATTTTATGCGCTTTTCAAAGGAAAAAAAAAAATCCGTGACATCATCAGTGTATTTCGACCAGTTTTTTACTTCAAATGAAACTGTCGTTCATACAAAATTCAATTTGACCAAACATTTTTAGCCCATTTGAAAAATGAAGGAGTGCAAACTCTGACTAGTTGAGTTATCTTGACTTTTTGAGGTCGTTTGAATAGCAAAAATGTGCTATCGTGACTGATTATTCTATTCAACAAGTTTTTGTTGCTCTTTCCGTAAAGTTGAATGTATCGTTGCTAATGGCCGGCCTACACCTTCGTCTTTTCAATGCACTCGTCCAAAAGACTTGTAGCGCCGTTGTCGACACAACTTTGTTTACCCCACAAAAAGTTATTCCAATGGTAACGGTCACGACATTACCCTCGACAAGTGTAATTACGTAAGTTGCGGATAACTCTTCAAATTTGGAGTAAGATAAAATTGAGAAAACAATGCACCATTCTGCTTTTCTACGCACATGCAGACGAGTGGAGGAGTGAATACATGCGAAACATTAGCGTGTAGATACGCCTCAAGGCTATTTAATAAATATTCAGCCGAACTTTGGTGGCCTTTCTGAAGATGACAAAATATTTATATTATTATTATTATAATGCCGAAAAGGCGCTAATTCGAGCTACAGTGAAAAGTGGAAGTATCGTGGACTATTCATTTCAACAAGACATTTTCTGCCCTGAAAAGTGAAGGTGTTGTGAAAAACTGCCTAGTCTTTTTCCGTCTATTTGCAGTAAGAAGACATTTTACAAGAAACTGAACTACTTCTATCAAAAAGATAATAGTTTCGATTACTCTGACAAGTAAAAATGGCGTCAATTAAATTAAGTTAAGCATTTCCGATTAATAGCCGTTTGAGAAGTGAATGAGACGTTCAGAGACCAAGTATTTACTTCACAAGGACATTTTAGGCTTTCAAAGAGTGTAGAAGGTCCTAGATGGACTGACTGTTAGATTCAAGCAGACGTTTCCGAATTTTTGACTAACCTCAAAGTGCATCACCGAAAAATTCAGCGTGTGTGTTGCCGGGTCTAGCCCCTGGAAATCCAATCCATTAGTACTATATACGTTCGGGAAAGAGATCAAAACACTCGTGAATGTGTAAAATCATTTGAAAAAAGGACAGTTCATTGGGATACGAACCGAGCGGCAGTTAAAATCACAATGAGTTTTTTTTTGCTGACTAGCCGAGCGAAATTAAATTTTCTTCTAGGCACAAAGATTGATCAATTTTTGGGTTTAACTTTCCTAAGCTTCTGTGTTCACCCTTTAACTGGCATTTTTAGGTTGAGAATTTTTCGACCTTGTTTCATACGCATCACAAAATATTCACTTATGAGAATTTTTTTGCATGAACATGAAATATTCCACATTTTCCATTGTTAGCCACTAATAAAGTGCAGTAGTCAATTTCCCAGCAGAAGGATATTTCATAACAGCAATAATTTAGCTTGTTTTTATATCCATCACTGGAAAATTCAGTAAACTCGTACAAGAATATTTTCATCTGCGAAAAGATCTCTTCCAATTTTTTTTTAAGTTATCACCGATAAAAACCTACGTAAAATACAATATTCTACGAGCTAAAAATTTCTCGCCAATTTGAATATCCTCGCATCCTAGCTTGGAAAAGTCAGTAGGCGAGTAGAGGAAAACATTTCTCAAATATGGAAAAATTGTGATAAGCGAAGGGCAGCAGATCTTTCTCATCACTGCCTGAATTTATCATCAGTGTATGCATATGCCGTCTCTGTCCTCTTCTATATTTTGAATTCTGAAGGCCAAGTCAAAAACACATTGAAGATTTAGTGAATATTGAGCAGAATACATGAACACACGCAAAAGTTATGTATGGTATTATAAAAACATCATTGTGACAGGTGACACCAAAAAAAAAAAAAAACGACGCAGGGTTCTATGAAAAGCGAAACAATTAAATAAAGTAATGAAGTAAGTGTCACCTGCATTTAAGCTAGTTTTATTTCAATGAAATGATAATAGTCCGATCCAATTATATTTATAATTGGATATATTTATAAATATATATTTATAAGAAGTAGATATACTCACGGTGGCGGCAGCCTTGAGTGCTGAAATCAGACGCCAGGGGAGCTAGGTTCGATGACACGCCAGACAAACGAGCTTCTTGCAACGCTGGCGGCACTGAGTCAGCTGAATACGTATGCATTGCTACCGTGATGGCACACACCTTCCTCAGAGATGGGGAGGGTAGGAGGTGCGGGTCGATGAACCTTCCGCTATTGCACCATATTTCTTAAAAACCCGTAACCGGCTGCAGCTGTACTTACTCTTCCAGGGCCGGTTGGCCTATATCTGCACCACGTACCAGTGCGTGTAGGTTCCCCGGTGGCGGGTGCATTCAGAGTCGACTTTACCTGTGTCTCATATCATTTACTATTTGTATATATTAGAACTGTACAGCTGATTTTCCGTACTGTACGATGCATGTGGTGAATCATAACAGAAAGATATCAAAATATAATCATTCAAATAATATTGTGGCCGCCACCGCTTGTGTTCCTTAGCAGGTGAATTAGTTGGCACGTTAGTTGGATAGGTCGTATCACAGTAAGTTTCACTTACTGACTAAAAGGTAAGAAAATGTGTTATTAAATAAGGGCCTGAACGTATCAGTGGAACGCCATAATCTACTAGGAAGGGAGTGCACGAAGGATCAAGAACAACACACACTTCGCAAACAGTCCATCAAGCTAGCTATTTTTTGTAGAGACTAAACAGACAAATAGCAAAGTAAAATTAATTAGGATAACATCTTTGATGTGGACTTACTAGATGGGGTGAATGGTAAAGGTTGGCTAAGCACCTGAAAAATTAGGAAGCAAAATACAGTGTCAGCTATAGCGTGCATTGAAGCTACTGTAGGTCTGCTTCGCAGTGGAGGTTTCATGGAGTCCAGGTCGTGTACATGAAGGTATTATGAGTTAAAGCAGAACTATATCAGCAAGCGCCGGATGAATTTCGTTGTCAATTCCAGGTGTTGAAGGCATATAAAAATTCTGTACTAGAAAGGGCTGCTATGGAAGCAATGAAGTCGTTGCAAAACATAAATAAACATTAACATTTTGAGAAGAACACTTGATAGAGATCTAAAATAAAAAATTGCTTCTCTAAGTACTTAAAAATATTACTTTTTAAATGTTGGATCTACAGTAATGCAAAGATTCATACTGATATCTCAGTCTTAAAATCTTGTTTGTCCAAGACTTAAGCGCCTGTTGTAGTCTTCTGGGAGGATCACATCAGAGCATAACCAGGATCTGTTGTAAATGAACAGTACTCTCGTTTGTATACACACTACAATAGTGGTCTACTGGCTGCCATTTTATAGCGTAAATTTCTTCGTTGCCATAGTCTGGTACGCCGTTAATGTGCGTCCATAAGTCGCTAGCCTTGCTCTTCGATGAACGTAATGTATATATGTAATCAAATGCATTAAGTATAAGCGACAGTTCCTTTATCTACACTTGGCCTACTTTGTATTCCAATCGTATTAATTTTCTTCAGTTTACCCCAGCAAGTAACCAAAATCACTGACTCTGATGCAACAGTTCAGGGCTGAAAGCTTTGCAAGATCGCCGCCCGAGGGACCCCAGCACGTGCTTTATCGTCTATACTAAATCGAGCGAAGGCCCGTGCCACCGCCAGCTGGCCGTACGTCACAGAAGCTGGCCCGCTGTAGCCTCAAGCGGCGTGTAACAGCTGCTTTATTTCTTGGGGGAAAATCTACGGCAGGAATGCAGTGGATTTAAGTCGGAGTTCTTGGAGCTGCTGCCTTGATGTTTCAGTTACCACAGAAAATTAAAATTTGTTATAATACTGAGGATGAGTTAGTGCTTTTGGAGCTGGTGCCTTGATGCTTCAGTTACCAAAGATAATTAAAATCTGTAACAATACTGAGGATGAGTTCGTATTTTTGGAGACAGTGCCTTGATGTTTCAGTTACAAAAGGTGATAAGAGCTGTTATAATACGCTGGGTGATTATCTATACTTGAGGCTGGTGCCTTGATGTTTCAGTTTACTTGGGTAGAAAATTGTTTCTTTCCTTGAAAAAGGCCAAACAGCACGAGTACAGTTTATTTGTGTTTGTCTCTGAGATCTGGTTTCTTGACATGTCAGTAGAAAAGGTAGAAAGCATTGTTTTATTACTCAGAAAATATCCACAGCAGGAATATAGTGGATATGAATTTGTGCATATGGAGCGAGCCCCGTGAGGTCCGCGGCACTAAGGGTAACTCAAATATTGCTATACTATTAAGGGAATATCTGCAGAGAGAAAATAATGGAATAGAGTTTGAGTTATTTTAACTGGAGCATGCCCAAATGTTTCAGCTGCCATTGGTGTAAAAAAACATTACAATATATTTTAAACGAACTGCGGCTTCGGCCTAAGCCTATATTTCGCTTGGGGTACAGCTTGGACTCCGAGGTTTATGTTGCGAAAGGTATTCACAGATATCTTTATGCTTTAGTCAAATCTACGGCACCATTACAGTTGATTCCAAATGCGGTTTTGCACTTGGTGCTCTCACGCTTTAGTTACACTGAGTAAAGGGTTTTTCTTTAATTCCTGTTTAATTCGGAGCTCAAGGAAATAGTTCTAAGCCAATAAATTTGCAAAAGGAACCTGAAAGTCTCTATCACTATCTAGTTGATGGAGTATCCTTCAGATTTACTAAAATCGATATCCAAAATTCAATGGACTCGATAGCTAGTTCTTGCAGGTAAAATGTTGATGCCTCAGTTACCACTAGGGAGTAATAACAGCGGGAGAGCCAGAGAGACATACAAAGAAAAAGAATGCGCGAGAAATGACGTGTTTTTCGGACCGAGCGGCTGCATCAAACGCTCATCATAATGTGTCTAAAATTATTGCATTATCAATATTGAAGTGTTTTTTTTTATCTATGCTTGTATTATGGAACGTAGCACTAGTACTTCCTGAGTGCATCGTATAGGTAACATATATATGCTAAAAACAATATGGAGAAAAACGAGCAGCGAGCATTGCGGCTGCTTGGTGCGGGAATACGTTATTTCACGAGTGTCCTTTTTTTTCGTGTGCCTGTCGGGTTCTCGCGTTATTTTTATTCCCTGGTTACCGCTACGTGCATTGACCTCTTTTTAATTCTCTAAAGTCATAAGATAATTACCTTCGCCAAGGAGGTTACGTTTTTGTCGAGCTTGTCTATCACCAAGATAACTCAAAAAAGTTATGAACGGATCTTTACGAAATTCACAGTGAGTGTTAGGCATGTTAACAGTAACAAATGATTAACTTTTGGTGAAAATCCGTTCATCTGTTTGTTTGTCTACCTATTTTTAGTACCATAACTCAAAAAGTTATGGACCGGCTTTCATGAAATTTAGATAAGTTGTTAGATACATTACAAGGTTGTGTTTGATTGTTGTGTTTGATTTTATGCTTGTTAGCACAATGACTCAAAAAGTGATAATTGGATCATTATGAAATTTACAGGAAATATTAGTAATGCTAAAAGATTATATTTTGGTGATGATCGGTTCGTCCGTTTGTGTTTTTGACCTATCTTTAGTTTGTCAAAATGTTTGTTAGCAGCATAACTCAAAAAGTTCTGAATAGACATTCAAGAAAATTACAGAAGGTGTTAATACAATCAAAAGCCACAACTGATTAGACTTGGGTGTTGATACAAAGAAAATCATGGTTTCTGAATCAATTGGAATTCTTCATTATCGTTGCCTTGCTTGCCGGAGGCATACGTTCTCAGAGTGTTCTAATTATTGGTGAATAGATTCTAATTAGAGCTACTGAAAATAAAAATTTTGTTCTTTCAGGTACAACAAGCTATATATATATTTCTACTGTATTCAAATTAGACATACAACGGTTGTTGCAGCTGGTATTTTGTCACGCCAATAATTGCTGCATAAACGGATATCTCTTCATTATACATAAAAAATAAAACAGATTTGTGTGTAATATCAAACCATACAAATAAATATCACAGCAAGCCATTCATTTCCTTGACACCAATTAAAGAAATTACAGATATCGATACGCTTGCATAACGGCAGTTGGGAAGGACCACTTTGACAAATGCAACGATCATGTTTATTGCACATACCCACAATTTGTGTGTACTGTTGTAGTTTCTGTATCTTTCTGAATTAAAGTTTCAAAGGCATCTCTTTGTTTCTGAAGTTGGCTCACGCAGTCGTCGAGTTTGTGGTAGTTTCTTCTTCTATTTTCCAGAGGACCACAAGCTTCAGAAGTCATTGAGTTGGCCGATCTCCAGTGCCCAGTCATCCAGCAACAAAAGTCTACGGCAAACACGAGCCAAGTTTGAGGCGATGAGCGAACGAACTGCAACGTTTTTTTTTCTAACTTTTGAAAAGCTCGCGAGCTGGCTTCTGTAAACTAGCCGTACGCTTTTGATAATTAATGAATAGCGGTTGCAGCGAGACTCGCTGTAAACACTTGACCGTCGTAATGAAGGTGATGGATGAGGAGACAAGTTTTATTTCAGTCGGCCACTATTGCATCGTAGTAAACCTGACTCATGACTTTATTAGAAAACTTTGGCAATCTCTCGAAATGACCAAAAATGAGTAACCAAGGCCGAAAATTGATGGCGTGTTGGTAGAGCTTTGGTTTTACTGGCAGTATGAGTGCAGCCGGGGAATGGCTTATACAGATCATCTTCCTGGAAGTTGGGCTTGAATAGTATTTACTAGTATAAACTTCTCGGAAAAAGGAACGACGACCGAAAGAGGAAAGGCAAAGTACAAGCGTCCGAACTTAGTTCAAAACATGAACACCGTGACTGCCAAAGTAAACCTCATCTCTGAATCCTACCTAACTTTGCAAGTCGATTTCACAGAAGATCTGCAACATACTAGACAACTTGCGAGTAATTCTAAAAGTACCGTTGCATTAGAAATTCAAAGCTGCCGTATCTATTCCACTATGTTCCTCAACTATTGGCAATTGTGAGTACCCTGGACTGTTTTCTGCCCTACATTGAGGTCAACGAAACAGGTTGTCGTTATTCCAAAAGTTTTAATAGTCTGTTCTTAGACATCACTTATTTCATGAACATAAAAGTGCATAACACAATAGCTTAAAAAGATGTATGCTGGTAAAACATGCTAAAACACAAACAACTTGATACTAAGCAAAACAATAAGTTTAAGCAGACAACTGGTACACAAATTCAGAAAAATAAACAATATTTCGAAATAATTAAAAATTTGATTGAAATACGTTACAGTTTTTTTCTATTGGAACTATTGAGTAAAATAATATACATAAGTCTATCTTCTGGTATGTTTCAAGCAATTAGACGAATCGTTACGTCACTCACTGTATACGCGATCCATGTCTTCCTGAACGCTTCCTTGTGGAATCCATCTATATATATCTATCCGTGAGAAATTACCCTATTTTAAGTGAATAGTCAAGATATGAGGACCTATTTATTAGAAAAACTAAAACGCCTGGGTGGCGTAAGACCATCACTCGCGGGTGGGGATAAACTCCTCAAAGACATTTTTTTGTGAATGAGGCTAGGGCAGAGCCGCATTCCTTCCATGGATTAGCTCTTTAATAATAACATAGGAAAAAATAGAATGCCCCGTTCTCCAAACGATCTGCCACGGTGGAGGCAAATTCACCTCTGTTGGGAAACATTTACCGCCGTCATTTTTTATAGCCAGCTAGGTTCAGTTTTTTTTTTGCATGGGTTACATCTAGGTCAACCCTCCAAACTCACTACAAAAAAATATGAACACTGTTTAACTTCCTCGACCACTTATTGGGTGGACAGACAAATATAAATATACCTAAATTTTCAACGAAAACATCATCAACTCTCTCACTTCTTTCGCGGGAGATAAACGCTAGTTTTAGTGTTAGTATTATCGCAACCAACGGTTGGGAAGTGATAACAAGGCTGCATGGGCATCAGTGCGTGTCTGTCCATGCCTTGAAGGTTGATTGAAGGTCAGTAGTTGTCTAGCTGTTGTCGTAGGAGGTTGTGCTGTGTTACGAGCAGGGTCTTGTGCGAGGTCTCTAGTTATGATAATTTGACTTGGTTGTATCACAAATTCTTGATTATTGCATTCAACTTCTCCAAAACAAACAAGTTTGCTTCTTTTCTAGTAATTAACTTCCTGTGAAATTGAAAGTCTGAAGTATCAGTATTTCATTAAATATTAAAGGAAATGAAATGCTCCTAATTACTTGATTTTATCAGTTTGGCAGTTCTTGAATTTCAACGTCTAGGAAAAAAATACTCGATTCAATTTCTAATTAAAATCATCTTCAAATTTCTGCTATTTAGAAAAATATACCAAAAATGCAAGTGGCATTACTACATATATTTATTCCCTTTTCACCAAACCTGTCTTCATTTTGATCCCCTGGTACACAAGTTCGCAACAAACGTTGACACTAAAATACATCAGAGTAATCGAAATAGTTGGGAGTTGCCGAAGGCAGGCTGTCCCAAGGTTGTTGATTTATGAGACGAAAGTTGTACAGAACTTTCTCACAGTCATCTAAGTACGTGCAACAGTTGCCTGAGGAACACGGGGAAACGATCTGCAATAACAATGGGAGTGATTGAGGCTGGGAGATTTTTTTTATCTATTGGAACACGTTGCCCTAGGAGTTTGGGATAAAAACAGTTGCACTAAAAGCACAAAAATCTGTAAATTAGAATGTTTGAGTAGGTACTTATAGCGGAGAGCTATACCATATATCACGTATAATAAACTGCACTTCGTGGTAAAAAGGCAACAGCAAATCTTACTGAGATGGTATTGGAAAATTGAGATAAAATACTCGACAGTAAAAGAAACTGAAACTGAACTGCTAGTAAGTCAAGGCTACATTTTCTTTGCCCCTGCGAAGAGTCGTTACTATCTCCTGTATATTTTTATATATTTTTTCCATCCTTTTTTAAAATGCTTTCAACAAAGGTCGATTTTGACATACTTTGGAAGCAACTCAACAGATATACAAAGTTATATGCATCCTATTCACCTTTCATACAAAACATGCATTTTAATCATAATTTCCCCATACTACTTTTGTAAGATTTATTGTGAGCAAAAGTGACTCAACTTTCGAAAGTTCTTGCTGCTCTGAAAAAAGAAATATATATTTTTACTGTACTGGAATTGGTTCCATGCTTATCACGAATGCGGTGCATTTTCCTTTATGGAGAACCATAACTACGAGCATGGACACAATAGAGGTGCTGATCTTAATTATTTGCTATCATTTTTGGCGGCCGGGTCTGCAAGTATATCGGAATAAACAACAAAAATGTACAGAAATTGAGTATTGTAATAGTCTGGCAAGAGAAAATAAAGGGCAGGAAAATATGTGTTGCAAAATTTAGACGCCACGCAGCGGAGAATCTCATCATTCAAGGGAGCACCTGTCAAAAATATTCATTTTATTAACATTCCTCAGAAAAAATACGAATCTCTTCATGAGTTGCAACAAAGTTTCAGCGATTAATAAGGAAACTTTATGGTGCATTCACAAGAGCTGAACAAATTTCAATATTATGAGTATACCTGTGGCCGAAAATATCTATTTTACTACATAATATTCTACAAAACACGTTGCTTATAACTTCTATCGTTAACCCTGCCTTAATGTTGATCTTTTTTGCAAAGCAGGACCCAATATGACGAAAATGTTTAAACCTACAGGATACCGTTATGGAAAAACAACTTCCTTGCAAAATTTTCTAATATCAATGTTGCTTCCACACTTTTATCCCTTACTATCACTTTTTGTCATTATCAATGCAATCCAATATCATCTGCAAGTCCAAAGCTTCTCAAAACAGTACCCAATTTGACGGATATGTTTACACAAACGGGACATCGTTATGGGAAAACAATTTCCTTGCAAAATTTGCTAATATCAGTGTTGCTTCCAAACTTTAATCTTTATCACTGCAATCTAATATCATCTGCAAGTACTAGGCTTCTCAAAACAGTACCCAATTTGACGGATATGTTTACACAAACGGGGCATCGTTAAGGGAGAAAAACTTTCTTGCAAAAACGGAAAAAAAATCTGTCTGTCAGTCATGTCGCCGGCAAACTTTTACCGGCATCAAGAGGAGCAGGCAAAACGTTGCTTGCTCATCTCTGCGATACTTGAGCTGCAGAGGAAGACCATTAAAGACTCGTCACAAAGACCTTGCAGGTTCATTAAGCCCATCTCGAGTCCACAAAGATCAAAAAAATTCTGTCTGTGATCTAGGTTCTCTGTTCTCGATACTCGGGACATTTTTATTCTTACATCAAACTCCTCAAAGCTAAATGGCTTGGGAGAATGTCAGAACTGCTCAGTAAATTTATTCTGCAAGATCAAGCCAAGTGTGTGATGGGACAGAAATTACGAATTGGGGATTTTGTCAAACGGCTCTCGATCTGTGGCGGTAAAACATGAGAATTAAAGCCGTCTTTTGGTTTTACTCAGCGGGATTCTGCCAGGCGGATCTCGCTCTCGGGGCAAACCTCTTGAATTAAAGATGAATTTTAACATCACAAATACAAACAAATATGATATTTCATAGGACGAGCTCGGTGCGGCGGCAAAACTTCCACATTTAAGGAATATTTCGTTGTCACATATTTCAGCAATAATGAGTCTGAACTACTAATGATTTATAGTGATGTTGAAATGAATTTGACCTCCTCAAGGTACGAAGATCTTTGGGGGAACACTAGCATTACAAGAAGGTAATTTCTGTGAAATAACTACTTACAAAACTAACAGGGCATCAGTGAAATCCAAATTTTGGTTTGCTTTGGGTTTCCAATGTCTGGAACCTTTTCTTTTGTAAAACTTGGTGGACGTTGCATCCTTCAATAACAGATTTGTGTCAGCTTGTATGTATGAAGAGGAACGGTAAACAGATGACGTGCGAGTCAATGTAACCGGTTAATCTAACAAGAAATATTTTTGTTCTTGATGACGAGAAAAAACCTGGTATGTGTATTTAATTTACAGCAAAAGAAATTAATTTTTTAGCACCAAAACAATGTTTGCAATTGAATTATTTAGCTAATAATATAGTTAGAGCTCTGTGTTAGTACCATATAATAATTATTATTAAGAGAAGAATGGAGGTTTGTCGATGTATACAAGCTAATTGTGTCAGGTATCATCAGTTACTTGGATTCATTAGAACATTTCTCCGTGCACTGGACTTATTGCGCGGATTTTATTTTTTATTATCGATACATGTAAGCAAAGTATTTCAGTTTGATGGATTCGATTCTTTCAACGAGAAAATGATCTACGCTTAGGAAAACACCTCGAAACCAAAGAGGCAGAAACCCACCCATGTATAAGATCAAGTTCCTCTTTCCCAACACCAAACTTCACCGAACTGAAGACCATCCACGGTGAACTCCTGCAAGAACATGTAATAAGTAATTTTTTTTTTTACAGCAGGAGCATAAAAGGCGACAAAATCTGCGTAGCGACTTCAGACTCTGGAAAAAAAAATCGGCCCAGAAATTGGCAGCGCTGCCGTCGATTTCAGAGATCTCGAGCTTATTAAAAATTGAAAATCTCAAGCTGGTCGACCAGATTGGCGACTTTGGGCCCGAAAAATCTCAGCATTTTTGGTCGTTGCTTCGGTAACAAATTAGAATTACCGAAAGTTTTCCCTCGGGCGCTGGATAAGGCAAGAGATTCCTCGATATGAAAAGAGTGAATTTCTTTTACTAAATGCTCCAGGGGAAATATACTTCATTTTTTAATGTTAATACCCTCCACGTGAAGCAAAATATCTCTATAAGTTAAGCTGTAACAGAGTAAACAAATATACCGTACTTCATAAATATTACTATGACTCTGCTGGAAGAGAAATGCAATATTACAGATATTCTGATCCTTCGGGTAAATTACATGACTGTCTCAATAATATTACTAGTTTCTTATAAGCTAAGAGCTTATTTAAGAACAGAGAATTACAAAGGGAACGACTCAGCACCTCTTGCTACAGGAGTCTACGCCAAAGCAGTTTACCATTTGCGCCAGTTTGCCGAGCTACTCGTGGCACTCTACTTAATCTACTTACTACTTGCACCTACCTACATATCTACCCATAACTCTCTCCTCAAGGTTTTTTTTTTCTTTTTCTTTTTTTGCTCAAAGTAAAAGGAGGCCAGCAAATGCTGTGCCCCTGGATCACTCGGGGTATGCTGAGTATAAATGAAAGATTATTAGTACAATTATTTTATGGATTATAGGCTTGTCTTTTATGAATAATAATAACAATTGTATATATCCATACATAAGTACTCCATATAGTTTTCTCAAAGTCACAATTACGCAATAAGAATAGATTTCCTTCACAAGACAACACTACTCCTCAAGCTCCCCACCACTCTTCTCAGCACACCGATCTACCTCTATTCCTCCCCTCATGGCAGCGTACTATTTCTCCCAAAGTACCAGCGTCCCTACAACACATCGTGGTGTCAGCTGCTGGATCTAACTCCCGCCATTCGCGTGCGAAGGAGCCCCTCACTTCTGCCATCTCGGCGCCGCAGTTTACTGCTTCCATGACAGACTCTGGCAGCCCCTAAAGTCGCAGTGCGGAGATTCCTGTCCGTGCCAGCTGCTGGCCTGGTTACCCTGTCAAATTGAACATTTGGAATCATGCAAATTATGTTTTAAAATTTTCAAGTTGCTGATTTAACATTCGCTGGACAATTTTTCAGCTTTTGACGTAGAAATTACTTCCCGACTGTTTATCCTGCACTACACATGCTTCTCTTGCTTGATTCAGTACACTTTTTTAAAGTACATATTCTCTCAACGTTCCTGTTATTAGCCTTGGGCTTCCATGTAAAACGTAACACTTTTAGTGTAAGGATCTACTTTCTAGATGTTTAGAGTTGCACTTTATCTTCACTTGTATAATTCCAAATATCTTAAATGGATTAATGTTATTTTCCTTAATTTTTCCTTCCTCAGATGACGATTTGCATGTAATACCTATTTACCTCATTTTGGTTTAAGGATTTACATCAAAATGTCGAATGTTATTACATTACTCCTTTCTGTCACTGATGTGAGGATTTAATACTTAGATGCTGAATAATATAACTCAGTTTTTCATTGCTATTATTAGTTTGCTTTGATCGTTATTTAGTGTAATTAGGTAATATTTTTAAATATTATATATTCAGTAGGTTTATGCATTTCATCTGTTTTTCATATTGTCGATGCTTTTCTTCGATTTATTTTTACGCCTAGTATTAGAGAAAATATAGTTTTCAGATCCATTTTAACAAAGAACTGTATCACTCTCTCGGTAAATGTTTGCATATCTACAACCAAAGATGTTAAAAAGCTTAACATAGAAACATCGCCATCTACTATCGACATACCAATTACTTCCACCAAGAAGGTTCTGCTTACTTCGGAGTCTGTCTCCCCGCTTGTCTATCACCAAGTTAACCCAAAAAGTTATGAACGGTTCTTCATGAAATTTGCAGAAATTGTTAGAAATGCTAGAAGGAACAAATGACCAATTTTTGGTGACGTTCCGTTTCTCCGTTTATATTTTTGTCTTTTTATTTGTCAGAAAATAAGTTAAGAATTACTGGCGGCGTATCTCCAAGAAATTACAGACACTGGTAGGACAGTCAAGGGCAAATAGGTGACAATCAAAAGGAAATCCCAGTTTGAGAACCAATTTAGGTTTTCGTTTAACATTACGTTTCTTGGCCGAGGTATGGGCTTTCAGAGTGCTTCTCTGGTTGCTAATATTTTCGTTTTGTGTTGTAGTAATTATTTAAACAGCTATGTACTAAGAGGTCGAGACGCTTTCCATTCGCAGAGTGCCGAGTATTTTTGTTTTTAAATGACGATATTTAAGAGCATATAGTATGTATGTATGTATAATATCTCAGGCAGATGACGTTACTAGAGTAATGAGCCGTCAAAAATGACTGCAGTCATTTTGTTACTGGGTTTTCTGATTGTTCCTACTGTCAGTACGGGTTTTGTTGTAAAATGTGCTTATACTTGCAGATATGATTTTCCATTGTAGTAACGAATGTTGTGCCGTCATGATTTTGCATGAGAAAATTTTCCCTCCTGTAAGTAAAACCGAGAATATCAGTTTTGAAATGTTTGAAAGTAAAGTAGAACCGAGAAAATATATTTCAATCAATGCTCAGTGCACACTGTATCCTGGATAACAGTAATTAGTTGAACCATCAACATTAAAATTCGACCACAATATGAACATAAAACACTTTGGCCTCTCCTCAGCGTAAAGTTTCAACTGCTACGAAGAAATTGAATGTAGCTAAGAAACACGTCAGCGAAATTGATACTACGGGCGTGAAATAAAACATTCATCCAAAATTGAGCCTCTCGCATTCGACGCTCAAAAGGATATAAAATACATAGTAGCTACGAGCTACTTTTCCAAGCTAAGCTGGCTTCAGGAAACACAGCTTTTCGACTTTCTAGTATATGCACCAGAGAAACTGCATTGGCCTTCGTAATCTAGGGCTGAAACTTGCTAGTTTCTCATCTTGTTATTCAGTGGATGAATTTCCTCTTATCTAAATCCTTAAGAGTGTGACAGAGAGAAGGACCAACTAACAATGCGACCAAGTAAGCAAGTAACAATACCTGTGTATTATTATTATTATAGTAGATGAAGCTTCACATTTCGGCAGTACTAATTACTTTAGTGAAAGTCATAGTATTGAAAGGTACAGTATTTAAATACCTCGGGCACAAGTGGGTAAGAAGCTTCACATTTCGGCAGTGTGTATGACCTAATTTTTGTCCTAATCGCCCGTGTCATCGTGGCCGCCAAGCAGCATCAGCCTGTTTCGGCCGTATCGCAGCGCCTTATCGTAGCACGTTATCGTTACGCCTTATCGCGTCGCCTAACGTCCCGGAATGTTTCGCCTGCGCGTAGGAGCTTCCTGTACATCCAGACGCCTATTCCGGCATATTCTTGCTCCTATTCCGAAATATTCTGACGCTCCCGAAGATTCTGGAATGGCGGCGCTGGGAACGGTCGCTCCCGCCACGGATATGAGATTCTTATCTTCTGGCATTAGCCTCGGCTGCTCTATGCGCTCCTGCCCCTTTATTTTCCGTTCTCTCTTGTTCTTTTGGAGCTGCTTATGGGAGTGGCAACGGCCAATAAGATTAGTGACTTGTGGGAGATTTTTAGCTTGTGCTACAAGTTGGCTCGTGCGTGGGACGCGCATTACTGGAACTGACTGTTGCTGAAGCTGAAATTGCAATATAATTAAAACCTGAAATGGCTATTGCTAAACTCAAGATGAAACAGATTTAGGACCTAAAGTGACCGTAAATGAAGCTAAAATGTTGCTGGAATTACTACGTCAAATGTAAATTGGCTATTGATGAAGCTCAAGAGATTAAGAAATAAATACCCTGTTTTAAATACTAGAAAAAAATTCCTAATGCTACTTTACGATAATGCGATCACCAGGGACTCGTACAGAAGACATTAATGTAGAGTAGCCACACTGCAATAATGATCACACTCAGTAATGTTTGCTAAAAATCACACTTAGTAATTTAGGTGTTGTTATAATACTAAAAACTTCAAAATCGGGCGATCACGAACAGGTACTGCAACCCAAATGATGCATTATGTGACGCCGGAAAGCCCGAAACACTGCTAAAGAAAATCCAACAGAAGGCTGTTAACAGCTGACTTAAACGCCTGCATGCTGACATGACCGAAAGCCTATATGCAGGCAATGAGTTACGGGTAGAAACGGAGCTCTGCTTAATATTATATGCAAAATGTGGCATAGCAGTAATTTAGAAATGCTTGAAATTACCGGGAGTAATTTAGCAATGCTCCAAATGACAGGTAGAAATTTAGCTAAACTCACGCTCACATAACTATTACTCAAGATTATTTGTTGTAAATTAGCTATGCTCAAGACCACGGACAGTTATTTAGGTTTGCTCAACATCACCAGTAGTAATATAGGTATGCTGCAGAACTAGTAGTTAATTAGGTATGCTGAAGAGTACAGCTAGTAAGTCACTTATACTCAAGCTCATAGGCAGTAATTTAGGAATGCTCAAGATCACCAGTAGTTATTTAGGTAAACTATAGAGCCCAGGTAGTATTTTGGCCAAGATTAAGATTACAGGTTGTAACTTATGAGTGCTCAAGAACATAGGTAATATTATCGGCACGTAGAAGACCAATAGTAATAGGTAATTCACAGGTAATAGCTGGTAGTACGTAATTCAGTGCTCCGCGTCGTTTACTAAAGAACAGTCAGTCGAACCAGGAACTTCAGTTCGAACAATGACGTCACCATGACGTGAATCAGCTTCTCGAACGTCATCATTGCATGATTGGCAGGATGTTTCATTGATATCGCGCCTACATTGTAAAACTCAACTACTAGAAGTACTTAATAGTGAAACTTCTTCCATCTCACTATATCCATGCTCTCTTCCGTTCGCTGTTATTGGTCTTCCAGATTCAGGTCCAGTTATAATTATTGTCCCTACAAGTTTCCAGCTGTGGACCTCGAGATAATCACGCGAGGACATTGATTAATGATAGTCAAGTCATTTGGGAGCGCGTGTTTTTGGGCGAAATTCTTTTGATTGATGAACCATCCATCATGGCCTCCTCGATTAGCATTAAAGTTTGCGAGCGTTTGATGGTGCCACTGCCAGGGTAAATTTACCGCCAATGAGGGTAAAGAAGCCGCCCGAGTGCCGGAAAATTTCCTAAGGAATTTTTATGTTTCTCAGCATGTTAATGAGACTCCGTATCATCGATCGCCCTACCTAGAACAGCCAAGAAAAGTTGCGTGAAAATAAGTGGGATTTAAGAGACCGAGGCCCTGGGAAGTTTGTGCAAATATGCAGAAGAAATTTGAGAAAATACATACACGCACATGCACAACTGAAAGAAATACAGAACAATTTTAGAAATGCTTACTGAAAATCAAAAGTGGAAAAAAATATTGCTGAGAAGAGAAAGCTAATTAATTTTGTGTCTTATTAGTGCAAGTATTGATGACTTGAGGGAACACAGAGATACAAAGGTACGATTTTAATCAAGAAGTCCAGAGTGTAAAACTATTGCTCGAAGTTGAACGGCATCAAAATATTCTCTAAGAGCGAAACGCTAATTGGTGTAACCATTAACAAACGAAAATGTGGACCAGAAATATTGTCTAAAGATGAACACTGCAGACAAATATAATATTTGTTTAAGCTGAACAGAGTAAAATTCTCTTAAAATGAAATAAATGGCCTCGCTTCATTGAAAAGTAATTCCTCATGATATGAGAAAATATAGATGCATGAAAAAAGATATTGTGTAATAGCTGTTAAACATAGGTGATACAAAATTACTATTTAAAATAAATACGGTACGCACTCTGAAAAAAGAGAAGCATACAAATAAGCGTTAAAATACTCAAGATGAACGATTAACAATTGTAATTCTTTAATTAATTCCCTTGTTACCTTTTCTATCAGGCTTGTATTGTCTATCAAAAAAAAAAGACGATTGTTATCATTGCCATTAATATTATTGATACCTATAAGAGCTAAAAACTAATCAGTCTTATAGACTTAAGCATGGTATGAACCAGACCAAGATACCGCTATTGCCACTTTACGCAATTATTATATGTTTCCTTTGAGATCAGTACGTGCAACTGTGCCTGCCGCATACGAGGTTACTTGCATCAGTTACTTTAATAATGATGAGCTAAGTAGCTAAGTAGATTAGCAAGTAAAGACGAAAAACATAAATGGTATTGATATTTCTCTTTCTTTCATACCGCAATAAACTTTTTCCTGGCTGTAATGTTAGTGTGACAAATCGCTGCACGAAGGCTTGCATGTAGAATTAAAAAAAAAAACACAGAAGAAACATTTATATATATATATATATATTTCACAAATCTATGTAAAATCAATTTGAAATCGACGACGAATGTGTTTTTCACTAACAGGGCTTTGATGGCAGCGCTGTGGAGCGAATCATTGAAGCGCGTCGAATTTTGGAAATTAGTCGAATATTGATAAAGCCACAAAGGAAAGAATGAAACTTGTTTATCGGCTGGTCCGTTTCATATTGGCAATAAAACCCTTACTATCGTCCTGGTCAGACTTATGTTGTTATCATTCATTGCTAAAGTCCTGATGTGGGCTTGGATGAAATGATACTGCTGGCATTTGCAGCGTAGCGCACCACTAGTACCAGAGTCCTGTTTGTTTGTCAGAACAACCAATTTCCTGCCTCTATATACTATCATGAAAACCAGCCTTCAGCTATAGCTGATATGCGAACCATTCGCCTCTCACTATACTGCTATAAGAACCAGCCTGCGGCCACTACTGCTTCAACAACCAGTCGCCCGAAATTTATAAAATCGGAACCAGCTGTGTGTCACTACTCTTGTAAGAGCCGATCATCAGTAAATTGTATGATAAGAACCAGCTGTCTGCTACTACTGCTGTAAGAACCGATCACAACCAACTTCTATTAAGAACCAGTCACCAATAATTTCTGTCACCTACTGATGTAAGAACTAGCTGGCATTATTATCATTACAAGAAACCGTTTCCTACCACTATCATCATAGGAACTAAACCATTACCACTACAACCATAAGAGCCAGTCTGAGGCCGCTCTACTGCCCTAAGAATCAGCCTCATGTCTCTACTGCTACATGAATTATTGACCTTCTTTCACCACTGTAATAAAAAAAAAAAACCATCGTGAATGACATAAGAAACAGTATCTTGTTGCCGGTGCCATAAGAACTAGTCCCGTGTCACTACAACCATTAGGACCAGTCTCCTTACACTACTGGCAAAAAAGAAAAAAATCTCGTGTTCCTACATGGCAATAACAACCAGCCTCCTGCTGATGCTGTCAATCAGAACTTGTACCCAGTCATAATTACCACTAAGACAAGGCTCCTCCCACTGTTAGCATTTGAACCAGTTAGCAGGCAACCAGCTGCCTGTCTTATTTCACGAGCCCAAAACAGACTGTAGCAGCTAAAGGGATCGGAGGGCTCGCAAAATGTACCCTCTGCTCTAAATCTTTTGGTTTTACTGCCTTCCCTTTACAGCGCCCAGCTGTGTCTGCGCTGCGAGATTCTTTAGTCCGGCAGCTGTAGGGGTTATTCAAGTACTTTCGTGCTTTATCCAGTTTTTGTAAAATATAACATTTTATGCAGTTACTGACAGAACACAAGCTTACAGATTATTCTGTTTTGTATCATGTGTATTTTCTGAAAGTATATATGGTATATTCGTCGTATTTTCGCTGAAACTTATCAGCCTATAGAAAAGCCAATTTTTCAATTCACAACTTTTGAAATAAAATTCTATGTTCAGCTTTGCAAAGTCTGATTAGCGCAAGAATATTAAATACTTTGCTTAGGCTTGTTTTGAAAATAGAATTTTTACATTCAACTTTTGAATCCCTATCAGCGTACGGTTTTTTCACTGCCTCTTTTACCCTTATATTTATTAAATTAGTTGTATTCAATTTCAGAGAATTGATAAGTTTAAAGATGGACTATACATTTTTTTAGCCAGTTTTGAAATAATGGTTGCTTAGCCATTTAATAAAGACTGACCAGCATGCAAATTATTGATTAATTTCTGGTACTTTATTTATTTTACTTCTGAAAGGGGACTAGTTTACAGACTTCTCATCATTTTTTTCTATTCAGTTCCAACACTGAGTTATATCTTCAGTCTCTGGAACTGACGAACTTAGGAATTAATCACTTATTTTTCCCAGTTTTAATTAATATAATTTTTGCATTCAGTTCCTGGTATCCAACTAGCTGGTAGATAATTAACTGAATTCTTCACCAATTTGCAGGAAGTGTGAAATTGTTGACCTAGCCATCCTAGACAGGCTTGAAAACCACAACATGATTGAATTTACGCTCAAAACTGGCAATGAATTCACCACTAATACTAGAGCACTCTGAGAGCGCATACCTCCGCTTAGAGAGGCAATGGTAGCCAAAAAATTCAAATTGGCTCTGAAACCATAATTTCCTTTGTATAAATTCCCACAGCTAATCATTTGTGCCTTTTGATAGTAATAATAGCTTGTGCAATTTTCTTGAAGATCCGATCATAACTTTTTGAGTTATACTGCTAACTTACGTTATGACAAACATGAGTCAAACATACAAACGAACAAACCGATCTGCGCCAAAATTTAATCATTTATATTTCTAACATTACTAACAACCCTTATCAATTTCATAAAGATCCTTTCAATGTTTTCCAGTTATTGTACTAACAAGCATAAAATTCAAAACAGTGACAAACGAACGAAAAAAGGGATCATTACCAATATTTGGTCATTTAGATTAGATTAGATTAGATTAGATAGGCGGCAGTAGACGAACCAAAAGGCCCATTCCCAAAAAGACACCGGGACTTACACCCCGATCCTCTATGAGCTATTGCCATTATGTTAGTAGATGTAGAAGAATGGAGAAA
>LQNS02278163.1:9146306-9173480 GCA_001587735.2 Parhyale hawaiensis
TGCTTGAGTTTTTGACCGTTGTGTCGCAAGCGATCATTGGGGTCTCTTTCAAAGAGTCCCGTTATAGGTACGTCGTTGAAGCCATTCAAGTACTTGAATGTTTCTATTAGTTGCCCCCTTACTCTTTGTTATATACCTAACAACTCATGTTAATTTAAAAAAAATCCATAACTTTTTGAGTTATTGCATTGAGAAAATGAGGCAGACAAACAAACAAACGGATGGACATACAGTATCTACACAAAAAGTTAATCATCTGTTCCTTCTAAAATACCTAACTTAATCCCTGTAAATTTTGTCCAAATCGGTTCATAACTTTTTGAGTTATCTTGGTGACAGACAGACAGAGGGACAAACACGATGGAAACGTAATCTCCTTGGCGGAGGTAATTAGCAGGATCTATATGACTGAAAGCAAAGTCAATTTGACTGCACTCACCAACTGGAAAATCCATATACATTTGTTCGTGTTGCAGATAAACGCCCACTTCATCCCAGAGGAGTGCATGGCCGCAGTCGACCACTGTTGCTAGAAATATGCCACAATAAACGGAATGCTCATTTTATACCCCAATTCTGGTTAAAGTCAGTGCCCCCCGAATTAGAGTGAGACCGCCAGAAACGCTGACGCAGCAATACGAGCGCCGCAAGGAGTCACCTGCTTGGCGGGGAGGCGAACATGTGACGTTCAGCATGCAAACGCAACATTTTAGCATCCCGTCACTGTGGGCGAGTTACAAGAGATTTACAATTAACAGAAAATTATTGAGCCTTGAGACTAACATAGTTGATAAGCAAATATGTAAACTATGTCAACAGGCTACAGATTGAAAAAAATTTAATAACAAAGTAGGAAACCGCTACCAGGAGCAATGTGCGACAAATTTCCCTGCGAAATTTTATAACCGCCTCAGAAGCACATTTGAAACTTCAGCTTCTGAGAAGACCAAGAATTTTCTTAAGAACTAAACTTTACAATAGCTGTGTGAAGTAAGTTCATGTCGCTGGTTCAGTGCAGGTCCGATGCCTCTGCCGTATGGAGTGCTGGACACATTACAAATTTCTTGGCTCTGCGGCAATGTTACCTGCTGCGACCGCTTTCCTTGTAACAGTAACTATATCGGATTCCATAGTGTTTTGTAAATCAATGACTTCCTGTAGCCCAATAGGAAGAAACCTAAAGGACTCATATCTGGAGAACTTGGAGACCATGCCATTTGTCCATAACGTCCTATCCACATATTTGGCGAGGCGTTGTTTAGATATTGATAGGCATTTTTGCCGAAAGGGCCGAAACTCTATCGTACAGGAGCAATATTCAAGGGCTAATACCTAGCATATTTATTTTTGAGACCCTACAATGTGATAAACAGGGACTGCGAGTTAAACTTTGAACCTTAATATCATTAACACTAAGTAGTTTTCAAAACTTTGCTTTTCATAAACAAGTGTTTATTTTGCGTGACCCTGCCTATTGTCAAAGTTTGTACCTCTCGTTTCTTAACACCCTGCACATAATTGAAAAAAACTCTGATAATCTTGAATGTTTGGCTACCTGGTGATCCAGGTACACATAATATTCGCTATTTTACTGTACATATGGAATAAAGTGAGCGGAGCGTGGAAATTTCAGACTAATTATGCTTCAATTTAATATTTCAGTTTATAATTAATTTTTAAAATATCTGTATCCTGGATACGGCTCCTGAGTTACTTTCACAGTCTTCGGAAGAAGTCCAGATGACATTGCTCACATCACCTTACGTGTGTGGAGTCACTCTGCTGGGTGTCTTCTGTGGTGCTGCAGATTGCAACCAAAGAGAGAGCCAGCAGCGAATTATCTCCACAGTGCACGTAACCGCTGACCACTGGTCTATCTGGTATTCTTCTTAAATGTGAATCCAGCAAATTTTTGAACTCTACAGTTTTGATATCAGTGGCGTTTNATGCTCTTTTTCCAGTATATTGTGAGATTCTTACATGTGTTTTACTGATCCAGCTGCCGCATGAGTCCCAATCGCTAAGTCTTTTAGTTAGGTAGGTTGGGGAATAGCTCGCCCCTTGGGGACATGTATGTACCACGCTTATTCATCATCATATCTATACCCCGTAACACCGGTAAGCACCATAAAATGATTACTGTACACTAAAAATAAAACATCTGCAGCGTGTTAAAAACGAGAGGTCCAAATTTTGACACTTGGCAGGGACACACAAAATGAACACCTGTCCATGAATGCCCAAAATTTTCAAACTGTGTAATTTTCAAGATACCTAAATTTCAAGTTTAACCTGGATGCCCAGTTAATAGGCAACATTTTATTTTCTGACCAATGTCATTAGCCAGAATGAGACAATTTGATATTAGAGAAAAAGATATCTTAAGAACTGAAATTTATAATAGCTGTGTGAAATACGTTCATGTCGCTGGTTCAGTGCAGGTCGGATGTCTCTGCCTTATGAAGTGTTGGATACATTACAAATATCTTGGTTGTACAGCAATGTTACCTGCTCTTTGCGACAGTAACTTTATCGGACTTCATCGGTGTTTTGTAAATCAATGATTTCCTATAGCCCAAGAGGAAGAAACTTAAAGGACTCAAATCTGGAGAGCTTGGAGACCATGCCACTTGTCCATAACGTCCTATCCACATATTTGGTGAGGCGTTGTTTAGATATTGATAGGCATTTTTGCCGAAAGGACCGAAACTCTATCGTACAGGAACAATATTCAACGGCTAATACCTAGCATATTAATTTTTTGATGAACAGGGACTGCGATGTAAACTTTAAACCTTAGTATCATGAACACTACGGAGTTTCCAAAATTTTGCTCTTCATGAACAAGTATTTATTTTGCCCGTCCCTGGCTGTTGTCAAAGTTTGTACCTCTCGTTTCTCAACACCCTGCAATAATTAAAAGAAAAAAAAAAAACTCTTTTAATCTTGATTGTTTGGCTGCCCTGGTGATCCAGTTGCACATAATCTTCGTTATTTTACAGTACATAGGGAATAAAGTGAGCGGAGCTTGGAAATTTCAGACTAGTTATGCTTCAATTTGATAATTCAGTTTATAATTAATTTTCAAAATATCTGTATCCTGGATACGGCCCCTGAGTACTGTTTATTTCAGAAAAAAATATTCGTCTCTCTGTATTTTGGTACTTGAAAAAATCTGACGACCTACTCCAAATCCACTATTTAAAAAGAAGAAAATGGAATATTTAGAATGGGTTTTCACTAAATCGACGGGTCACGGGCTGTCTTGTTGTTTTTTTAAACTTTTATTTCTATTGTAAAATCATAATTTTTGTTGTTTTATTGGTTTATTTTATTCTCTTAACTTTATTGGTAAGCATCACTTGTTCACTCTCTGAAAATTCTCCTAAAATATCAACTTCATCTCTACTTGTGACTTTTCCCTCTGGTAAATACCATTAAATTATTACATTGATCTAAAAATGCAAGTGTTCTTTATTATCAATTGTTTAGCTGCAAGCAAGCGACTAAGAGTTACTGTTGGTAAAGTCAGATGATATTAATGGCAATAAAAAATGCATTGTAAGAGGATTAGTTTGGTGCAGTGAAGCATGAAAGAAAATGAACAGGGAATCTTGATAAATAAATTGTTTTAATAAAAGGACGCAGTTATTAAATAAGATAGCCAAGAAGGAACTGCTATTTTTTCCGCGGGGTGGATGCGATACAATCACAATACTTGGAGCGGGGAATAAACCTGAAAGGACTTCCAATATAATTATATTCAGTAAAAATTTATTCAATGGTACAGCTATAATTTCCATACTTGTTCCAGAGAAATGATTAGCTTGCTATGATAATAATTTAATGATTTAATATCTTTAATTCATATCAAATTACTTATCATCAGAAAGACATGAAGATTATGCTGTGTAATCCTTGGAAATAATTTTCATGTGCCTCTAGAAAAGAAAAACTGAGGAAGATAATATGAAAATCAGTAATCAGTTTACTAATAATAACCTAGAAAAATAGTGACACGGACACTTCATACTTACAGATTATGTGAAAAAATGCCAGATGGAATGCATCCGTTTATATTGTTTTTAAAAATCTACATTTTTATTCCGCTTGGGTTTTTTATTTTTTATTTATATATATATTTTTATAATTTATTTTTCGTCAGTCGGGCATCAACTTATTCTTATGTGTGCATGCGATGCTTCAGCTCTTTAGGTAAGGACAAAAAACGGAACTTTAATGCGGTCTTTGAAACAAAAAATCACTTCTAAAACCACTGCACAAAGGTTCTACATTTGCTATCCATCTCTATCTCTCGAGAACGAAGTTAGAGACGTAATAATAAATTGGTAATGTATGTGTCTATGTTACATTTTTTTGTACATATATTTACTTGAATTTATTTCCACCCAAAAACTGCCATGTGCACTTGCCAATCTTCGTTTTCTTTACGGGGTATTAAAATTGATCTGCTAACTTCTGAGGAATTCAAATACCTCGCTTTTACAATTGATAAAAAATACCTCAAATACAAAACTGAAGGCGTTTCAGCATCATGGCAAAGGGTATTCAAAATTAACAAATATCAAGTAATTTCCGCCCTTTTATTATACGTAAATATATTATCAGTTAACATCTGATAACTACAGGATAAATCACAAACTAGAAGGAACCGTCTTACATCTGATCCTCACAGCCCGTGACCCACCTCAGTTGCCTGGCTGCGGCATAGAAAATCATATATTTAGCCCACTGACTCATTAGAACCAGTGTTTTTTTTTACTCTTCAAATGATAGCTACCATTCCTATTGGGTTAAGGGCCTCTTTCAAAGCTGTTCCTACCTCCTCCTCCACACTGTTACGAAGCCCGCTTTTCATACCGCTGCCAGGGCGGCCAATGGGATGGATCTCTGTGAAAATAAAAATAATCATTGGGAAATTCATAATGTGGCAACCATGGTTGCAGAAGGACACACATACACGCAGTCACGCTAAAAACTCTACATCCCGGCAGATACTCCGCGGTAGGTAAATAAACATCAAGCATACACAATTATCTGCCCTAGAAGAAATATCAACAAACTCTATCGACTGACTTCTGCTTCATGTGCAATCTCCAAGGCGAGTGCTATTGTTAGAGGGCCTTAGGATAAAACCAATTAGACTTCGATATTGTATTGAAGTCGGCCATAAAAATCTTATTATTGATAGAACAGAATGGACGTGGGTAGCTAGTGGCTTTGTATAGCGTAACAGATTTAGCTTCCGAGTCTTTATCTAAGTTGAAAGTAGTGGTGGGCGTCAGGCGCGGCCCTACAGCGGTAGCAGCGAAGAATAACAACCTCGCCCACAAACGAATAAGTTTTTTGCTTGGTTATTATATACACTTTCAAGGTATTACAGCAATTCTATAGCAGGCAATATTTCTCTGTCTGAACTATATGGTGTAGACATAAATGAAACTAAGACAGCTAGCAGTATACATATATCATATTTACCACCATTAATTCATATTTTCCATGTGTAACACCAAAAGTTTTAACATAAAAGTTTTAACATGCTGTACAACGAACGGATGAAAGAAACCAAAAGAAGCAAATATAGATAAACACGGATAAGGAAGAGATGGAAGGAAGAAGCTAATCGTGTTACTCGTCTAGTGTTCAAGTAACGGATATATTAAGGATATGCTCCAGTAACGAAGCCAATTTACTACATACTGTATATACACTTTGCAGTTGATGCGACGATCGATTCGAGTAGTGGATCATTCGAGCAACAGCGGTACCGCCGCAGCTCTTGCTTTCACTGTTCTGTTGAACTCTAATAACGGTATCAGAACCTCGCCAAGGCAGGACTGAGACCATTGACTGTACGGTGAGTATCTTGACTTATCAGTAAAGCGAATTTAAAACTAATGGATGATGGAGTTACTTGCGGCAATGGCTGCCCAGCGCAACAATGCAGTATAGACTTACGCACGCGACCGCCATAGGTGGAGACATCAAAGTGAAGACTTGGTGAGTAGGTACTGAGTCCAACATAGGGTAGTGGTGAGTGTGTTGTGTAAGTGTAGTGGTGAGTGTGTTACCACAGGGCAAGGATGAGGGTATTACCTTAGAGCAGTGGTGAGTGTATTACCTTAGTTATTATTATTGAATTTTGTTAAGAATATTTATCAGAAATTTTGTCTAACTTGCATTAAATTTCATATTTTCGCTGTTTACAAATTGCGCAGGATCAGAATTCCAATCGACACCTTAGAAGGTCTCAACAGTTTAAAAAAGTAAAACAAGCAATGGATGAAGATCGGACAAATCAGGGAATTAACTGCACTATATAGCGGTCGCGTGAGTAAGTCTGTACTGCATTGTTGGGCTGGGCAGCCATTGCCGTCAATGAATATGTATCTCTTATGATTGGTAACGGTTTCTTTCCGTTAATCTATTTGCCGACAAGAATATCTCCTGCAAATGATTATACAAAATATTCTCTGTTAGATCAGGTATGGTCCAACCCAACTTTTAGCGGTATCAAAGAGTCTGGTGTGGTTAGTTTTGATATCTCAGATCACATGCCTGTATACGTTATATTCAACACTGATCAACCTAGAGAGGAAAGATATTTCTATCGTAGTTTTAGGGATAGATATGCCGTAGAAAAATTTGTGAACGATGTTGCTCGGCTGAATTTCAGTGAGTTTGATGATAATCACAACCCGTCAGAACAGCTACATCAGCTACTGAACAAAGTCTACAAGATTTACAAAGCTACGTTCCCACTTAAGCAAGCACAATGCCGAACCCTTGGGGCGAAGTGGATCACTAAGGATGTCAAATTATTGATTTGAAAGAAACATAGATTGTATCAACTGTTCCGTAGAAATGTAATCAGGAAACATGCCTATACAGTGTACAGAAATGTTTTAAGCGCGCTCATTCGGAGTCTAAAAAAAGTCTACAATTGGAAAAAAATAAGAGTTGCAGCTCATGATACTACAGAGGTCTGGAAGGTAGTAAATAAGCTACTTCGTCGCAGCGTGGGGCAGCCTATTCGCGAAATTTCGCTTGATGGTAAAACAATAAGTGGGAACCCACTAGCTGATAAGTTCAATGACCATTTTGTCTCGATAGCTAGTAATTTGGTGCAATACTTACCTAGAAATAATGTGCAATATGAATTACCTGTGCCTAGAGTAGAAACTGATTGTTATTTTTCTGCTGTCGGCTATGATGAAATAATATCTGTTGTAAGTTCAGTGCGACGGAAGCGTTATCATCAAGATGAAATCCGACCAAACCATTTACGCCGCATGATGACGTATGTTGGTCATATTTTGTGGACAATTTTTAACTCATATATTTTTGCTTGAACCTACCCTGATTCACTGAAAGTAGCTCGTGTGATTCCATTACACAAGGCAGGAAGTACGAATGAGTTAAGTAACTATCGCCCTATATCAACACTGTTCATATTTGATAAAATATTCGAAAAATGAATTCAATCACGATTAAATCAATTTTTAGAGGTAAGTCATGTTCTAAGCAACCAGCAATACGGTTTTCGACGCAATAGATCTACAGTTGAGGCTATTTTTAATCTCGTCTCTGATATTTTACCATCGGTTAGCAATAAATTATTCACAATTTGTTTCTTCTTAGACTTATAAAAAAAAGCTTTCGATAGTGTTGTCAGAGACATTTTATTAAGAAAATTACATCTCTATGGTATTCATGGTAATATAAATTCTCTGCTAAAAATTTGCCTCCGGAATAGAAAACATTATGCCATAATAGATGGTGTGAAATCAGAGACTCAAAATGTGGTGATAGGAGTGCCTCAAGGCTCTGTCTTTGGACAAATTCCATTCAATGTTTTCATAAATGACATAGTCTGTTTTGAAAATGTAAATCTATTTTGTTTGCTAACGATGCTGTATTTTATATTTGTGACTCCTCTCTTCAATGTGATAACAAAACTTTTGCGGTTCATAGACTATCTTTCATTGTGGCTATCTTCTAATAGATTAACTCGAAATGATGAAAAGACAAAACTTATGATTTTTAGTTCTTCTAGGATTGATACTCTGTCTGATGTATTTTCTAATGGTGTGAAACTTGATTGGGTAGAGTCTTTTAAATACTTAGGTGTTATTATGGACAGAAGTTTGCATTTCTCTGCTCATATTACTTCATTGTGCAATAAACTAAGCAAATCTAAGAGGGCAATATGTTCTGTATCTAGATATTTATTAAGAGAAGCCCTAAGTACTCTTTATTACTCGCTATTATATTCTCACTTAACGTATGGCATTATAATTTGGGGAGGATCGCCGGACACCGTTACAAAGTGCATCAGAACGATTATGAATGACGTACTGAGATGTATTCTTGAAGTCAAGCGCAACGATCATAATGTTCTTTTAATGTCGACTAATGCAATATATTGTAAATTAGAGTTACTGTAATTCGAAGATATTTATCACTACTTTTTACTCAAATTTTTAAAGAAAGCAATTACAGGAGAAACGCGATACTTCGACAGCCATTTTAGGCATTTACTTCCGGACCATCAATACGAAACTAGAAATGTTCGGTTCAGCCTACCAGCTGCCAGACTTGATATAGAAAAACGATTTACTATCTTCCAATGTGTGAATGTTTTCAATAATCTACCGGAAGAATTAATACAGCCAATGTCCCATGATTAATTTAAGTACGCTCTTGGAAAACATTGTGTAAGTAAATATAGTGATATTCACGGGAAATGTGCCCAATAAGTGTGTTGCGCTTTTCAGGGTTTGTTTTAGTTGAGATAGAAAGTTTTATTTAAGCAATCCATTATTCAAATGTAAATGCCTCAGATGAAAACAATAAAGGTGTAAAGGTGTAACTGTACGCACACTCACCTAAATGTACTTTTATACATACCTATGTACATTGCAGCATAGAATGCGACACCGATTGTGCTTGAAAAATGCATTATCATACATGAGCAGTAAAATCAAAGCATAGCACCGCAGGTGTTGATGACAGTTTTTTTTTTTTTTTTGCTACGATAGCCAAATAAAAGACTGCCTTTTATTTCTCTAAGCTTGTAATACTGATAATTCTGTAATAAAATCCAGCTTATTCTTTACAGAAAACCATGTTTTCCATTATCTTTATAGCGTGAGCTCAAGCGAAGGACGCAATTGAGGGAATTTAGAGATAGTTGAGACGACCTGCTCTTTTCAGAATTTTTAGCTCTATATTACTGCGTTTAAACCATAGCGCTGTGACATTTTAGATAAGACAATAATATGTTCTACTTTCTAGAAATATGTTGGGCTACAGTAGTTAAGATTACGTTGAAAGTATGAGTCTCTTTGATATTCTGATTATAAATTTCGATCAGCCAGAAATTTTAAGCGATCTATTACAGCTCTTATTTTTTCTTTTTTTCATTTTATCTATAATTAAAAATATGAATTGATTGAGAGAAATGTGATGTTCTGTATTACTGCGCTTCAGAGCCATTATAGCGGGACATTTCAGGTTATATAATACTACGCTTTGATTTTCAAACTATTAACTGAACAAAATAGGCACTTTGGGTAATATCGGACGAGGATCAGGTGGCGTCACATACGCCACACCACGCGTACGAAGGCCTTTACAGTATAGCTGGCTACTGTAGAGCCAAAGCTGATAACCAATGAAAAACAAAAGTGAAATATCTTCACAGTGCACTTAACGCGAATAGCTGGCGTATCTGGCACTGTTTTTTATACAGGGTTTTAGACACGACTATTTTCATCCCAGTGGTATTTGGAAACGTCGTGACTTTCTGCCGAGCAGTCTTCCTTCACACAAGGTAAATGCATTTGAATTTTTTATAGCCGCCGCTTCGGTAGTGTAAAATTAATCTATCCGAATTCTTTGACTGAAAGCCTAACGTGAGCTGTGGACATAATTGCCATAGAAAGTGATCCCTTCCGTGGATTATCTGGATTTAAAATTTCAGCTCCAATTATCAACTTAATGTTGTTATTTGAAGGATAATAATAATTTATCTAGGTGACAAACAAAGTCAGAATAAACAAAATGGTATATACGAGTATTTCGGGTATTAAAGTTCTAACCGTTAGCAATTTACCACTGTTCAAACGGGAGTCAGTTCGTTATTACCTCCTCCTAGGAGGTTATGATTTTGTCGGGTTTGTCTGTCTGTCTGTTTGTCGGTTTATCTGTTATTCTGTCTGTCATCAAGATAACTGAAAAAGTTATGGAGCGATTTTAATGAAATTTACAGGGATTGTTAGGTATGTTAGGAGAAAAAGATGATTAACTTTTGGTAAAGATCCGTTCATCCGCTTGTTTGTTTGTCTGCCTCATTTTTCTCAATGCCATAACTCAAAATTTATGGATATATTTTTATGGAATTTACATGAGTTGTATATCATGAATAGTAAATGACCAAATTTTTATGATGATCCGTTTGTTCGTTTGTCACTCTTTTTAATTTTATGCTTGTTAACACAATAACTCAAAAAATGATGAATGGATCTTTATGAAATTTGCAAGAGTTGTTAGTGTTGTTAAAAGACATAAAAGATTCAGTTTTGGTGCAAATCGGTTAGTTCGTTCGTATGTTTGACTCATGTTTTCAATAATTATTGCTAGCAGCATAACTCAAAAAGGTACGAACGGATCTTCAAGAAAATTGTATAAACTGTTATTACTATCAAAAGGCACAAATGATTAGATTTTGGAATTGATACAAAAATCATGGTTTCAAAGCCAATTTGAATTTTTCGTTACCGTTGCCTCGCTTGGCGGAGGTATACGCTCTCAGAGTGCTCTAGCTGTTTTCTTCCAATAACCTCGAATTAATAATAATGTTCTCCATTTCTATAACCGAAAACAAAGAAAGCACTTGCAAGAAAACAAAGGCAACATTTTAGCCGCCATTATCCATTTAATTTTCACATTGAAGGTTTGGTCACGTTCTCAGCGTTATGCCTACTGAAAATTAATGCTTGATGCTTAGGGCGAGGAGAAGGTAAAATTCAAATCTGCAATTCGTAACTGTTTGCCCTAGACTCAAGACATCTCTTTCCTCGGCCCCCTCGAATTAATACCACCCAATTCTTTTCTCTCGAAAACCGGAAGCAGATTTACATTTCCCGCTTCGATTTCAGGAATCTCGCGTAATTAGGCGATTCTAACGGCACGGGGCGAGACGAAAAACGTCCCGACTGGTCCCTGCATTCAGTTCAGGTGCCAATCGTCCAATTTGTTGTCGATAACATTCTTTTCAGAGGCAATCGAGACTGTCGTCGATTGGTGGTAGAGGCTGTGGCAAAGATCGGTGAGGCGGCCCCTGTAATCTGGAGGTGGCCCAGTCTTGCCCGGCTGAAATGCGCGAGGAAAAATTTATAGAATTGGAAACCGTTTAGAGAGCGACCGTCACGAGTGTTGGGACATGAAATAAGCGTTGTTTGGACGCAAGATGAATGCCGTGTTATTTTTAAAATTTATAGTTGTTGTGGGGGAAACGCTGGAAAAGTATTGAAGTTTCAGGGTTTTATTCCAAATTCAGCATAAAAAAAGTCAAAAAATTGCTGCTAATGTCTTTGCACAGCTATGAAGCGACCGAATTCTTTCTGCTTCGAAGTAGATGAAGTTAGGAAACATTCGTTGGTTAAAAAAAAAAATGATTGAATGGGAAAGCGATTAGAGAGAGAGATGAAAATAAAATAACTGTTAGTTTGAAGCAGAATGATTCTAGAGATTGCATATGAACGTTTTGAATTATTGCTGCAGAAATAGAATCGAATAAAAGTGTCGTTGCCTAATTTACAAAATAAAGAATGTAAACTGAGTAAAACTCGGAATATATGTTTCTATATATATTTACTACTCTGCAGGTGAGAGTGAGGTGCTTCCGAAGGAAAATTTATGAAGTTATAAAATCATCGGCTGATTTAAATGAGAAAATGCAGAACTGAACATCGCTTAGAGAACAACAGCAAGGAGGCATGAGAACTGAAAACATATAAGCGTTGTTTAGGTTCAGTAAATTAAATGTTTTTAATATCCTTTTTTTCGCCAATAAATCTTACTTTATTCCGAGAAATATTACAAAATAATGAAGTATTTAATACATGATGCAAAAAAAAAAAAAAGAAGAATTGTCGGGGCCACCACGAATTCATAATATTCCTAACTTTAATTTTCACATATTTTATGTCGCTCATTAAACACGTGGATTCAGCTGGCAGAACTATTTTGATTTCAGCTTTGCTCAATAATCAGTGAAAGTTCTACAATCGCTTAGTTTTGCATTACGGTCTCGAGCAAGAAACCTTGGAATTTCCTTTGGCTGATCTTCCAATGGACGAAACAAAACCTCTGCTCACCATATCATCGTAGGTAGAGGCTGTTATCTCAGTTTTTTTTTTTTTTTCTAAAGAAACCATCACTGACTCATAAATAAATGAAGAAATATTTATTGTAGAGGTCTTTATTCTAAGTTATACTATATCCATACAGTTTTTTTTTCCTATTGTCGTTGCTGTTGAATAATTAGTTAAGTTCCGTGATTTCGATCATATATAATTGTGGATTGGAAAAGCAAGAACATATTGTATCCAGTCATTGTAAGTAAAAATTTTGATAAGTTTGATAGGTTTATTACTTACAGATATAATGGTACAATACAAACGTCGTTTAGTACATGAGTTCGAAACAATTACGATGATGTATCTGCATAGCCATGAAGTTAAGTCTAGTGATAAGCTATGTTTAATATAACTATTGTACCATCCCTGTGAGTACCTAATAAAGTTGATTGATTGATATTTTTGGGTAAAGACAATTGCATGACATATTCTTTAAAACGTTTTTTGAATAGATTAGCAGAAATCGGATCTAATAAATACACAGGAATTGACTCAGGCCAGGAAGAGAAGACTGCATAAAATGAGTATAACCTGCATCGAAGTCTTTCTGTAGTAGCGGAATTTAATGTACGGGGTTTACTTTATATTCAATTTGAAAGTAAGCAATTTTCTTAAACTTGTAGTCTGTAGTTGCGGTTGCACTGTTATGAACTCGAAGTATTAGAGTTCAATTTAATACTGTGCTTGGAAATGACCCCTCGCATGTTCTATTATCTCTGCCATCGTGTTATTATGAAAGTATCTTATGCTGGTGGTTGGCTATACAGTTCAAATTTATCATTTTACTATGAACGAATACAAAAAAGGGCATTGCATAAGTTCACGTTCTAAAAAATGATGTTAATTGTTTTTCGGGAAAAAGAAATCAGTAAAAACAATGTTAAAAGTTTTATTTTTGGTGTGGTAATATTTCATAAAATCATTTTCTTTTTCTTTTATTTTTCAATGGATGAATCAGTTGGCGTACTATGCAAAGAGCACGCTAAAACTACTCTCTTTTTTTTTAGCTTATGAAAAATCGAGGGTTTTACGCACTGTCTTACAGTATTTCATATCTTGAAAAATCTCGTTTGGCCTACAATACAATGAAGATATTCCTTAAATGTGCCTCCCAAATATAATTTACCAACTCTGAATCTACTTTTAAAAATATTCTTTTATGCTCACCATCCGGAAAATACCACACTTCCCTGTTCATGAATGTCATAAACCTCTTATTAAAACATCTCTCGTTTTTACTGTCTATGATGAATTCATTTTTCTATTGATGAATGTTATAAACTTCTCAGGATTCATCAGCAGCCGTTGACTCGACAATATTTTCCCCGTAAAAATCTCGGAAAGTTTTACGAACANNNACTGTCTATGATGAATTCATTTTTCTATTGATGAATGTTATAAACTTCTCAGGATTCATCAGCAGCCGTTGACTCGACAATATTTTCCCCGTAAAAATCTCGGAAAGTTTTACGAACATTTCACGTCCCGTAAACAGAAGGAGGATCCCCTCTTTCCTTAGCAGCATTTGAAAGAAGTACCGAAAACTCGAGATTTTCTAGGCCATAAGTCCATGACTTGAAGTCGTATTTCCAAATAGAAGTTCCGATTACGTCTTTTCCGACGAACACTGAACAATTCAGGGGCTTTTTCGTTTCCAGTTTACTGAAGATTAGGAGGCGAGGGAATTTTTCGATTTCGGCAGTATTAAGTTTTAGGAGATAAGAATGCACTGAGACATGGGATCCTGAACTTGTATCACACACATTGTCAGTTTCAATAAGTGGAATATTTATATTTAACGTACTAATTTTAGTTCGGTATCAACAAGCATTGTGGTGGTTTTTCGTTAACCGCTGTAGATTTTATACATATCTATTCGCTCGATGGAGTGAATGCAAAAATTGACTGGAAATGTTCTCAACATCACCGACAACCTATCGTCTCGATTCTTAGCTAATCTTTCTCAGATATCTAAAAGATTTTCACATAGTAGCAATAACTCATAGGGAGCCGGAGCGGGAGTCCCGACTGGTCTCTGAGCACAGGCCTGTTGGCCCAACTCAGACGATATAATCTAATCAATCGTCAGTCATATTGCTTCCATTTTTCACCGACTTGAAAAATAAATTGTTTTTGTGCTGTGACCTTCGTCACGTCAAGTCCAAGCTCAACTCTTGATCTCCAGTCCCCCCTTGTAGGTTTTAGAACATAGCATCCAGACTTACCATGTCTTGCGCTTTATTACCAATTGCCTAAGCTATGTTGTCACGAAGCTCACCTTAATGTTTGTGCCATATCGTCTCCCAGCTCACCTTAATGTTTGTGCCATATCGTCTCCCAGCTCACTTTAATGTTTGTGCCATATTGTCTCCCAGCTCACCTTAATGTTTGTGCCATATCGTCTCCCAGCTCACCTTAATGTTTGTGCCATATCGTCTACCAGCTCACCTTAATGTTTGTGCCATATCGTCTTCCAGCTCACCTTAATATTTGTGCCATATCGTCGCCCAGCTCACCTTACTGTTTGTGCCATATTGTCTCCCAGCTCACCTTACTGTTTGTGCCATATCGTCGCCCAGCTCACCTTAATGTTTGTGCCATATTGTCTCCCAGCTCACCTAAATGTTACTGCTATATCGTCTCCAGCACACCTAAATGTTTGTGCCATATCGTCTCTAGCTCACCTAAATGTTTGTGCCATATCGTCTCCAGCTCACCTAAGTGTTTGTGCCATATCGTCTCCAGCTCACCTAAATGTTTGTGCCATATCGTCTCAAAGTTGACCTTATCGACTATGCCATATCGCTTCCAGGCTCACTCTATAACCCAATCTTTACTAACTCTTCTCTAAACCCTATAAATATCCTCTGGACTATATTAGCTCCGGGCTCACCCAATAGTGTCGGTCTTCACCCACTCACGTCTTTACTCTTCATGTATACTCTGTGCCATATATCCTTCACGTTTACCCTATCGCCCCAAGTTTTGCCCGCTTATCTCCAATCTCACCCCATATACCTTTGTGCCATATAACCTCCAGGTTTACCCTATCGTCATAATTTTTACCCACTTATCTCCAATCTCACCCAATATACCTTTGTGCAATATAGCCTCCAAGTTTACCCTATCGCCCCAAGTTTTACCCACTTATCTCCAATCTCACCCTATATACCTTTGTGTCATATAGTCTCCAAACTCACCTTATCACTGCAACTCTCACCCTATCGGCAGCACCCAAACGCTCCGCCGCATAAGGCAATGCTGCTTGTGTCTATCCCTCATTAATTCTCTGCAAATGAACGAGCTAATGAGCTGCGTGCCGGTTATTGAAGAGATTGTGCTGTGAATGAGGTTCGACTGAAAAGTTCATAGATTTCATGCAACTTTTTAAGTGTTACATGGCTATCAGAATGGTGTTCTGATTACTTAACAGCTTCCATCTTTAGTGATAAAGTAAATTACCATAACATTGCACCTTACTGCAGAATTACTTGATACTGTCGTGATCTGAAAAATAGAACTTTACCAATTATCTCTTGCATTACTTAACTTTATTGTACTTATCAATTCACATTTTTGCTATAGAGCTCCTAAAAATTATCATCAGTTCAAAATATAATCGTATGGGATATCAGTAGCTATATAAAGTCAGTCGTTTATCCCACAATATTCTCTTTCATAATCTCACGAAATGCTCTGTATCCGATAATAGCCGTAAGATATACCGCTAACATAATTCTTTGCCCCCCCCCCCCAGGGTCTAAATACCATCATAACAGAACTTTTGGGGAGGCCGAAAATTGTTCTGCTAGGGAAGTGCATACCATGTCATAATACCAGTCAACGGTACAGTGAGTTGCAACTCAGATTATATTTTACACATATTCACAACTCCCATACGCTGGAAAAATATTGGCATCTTAAACCATTTTTTAACATTAAGATAATTTCGCCCTCCCGTGTCAAATTTACAAACTCAGATATTTCGGCCAGTCTGCAATATTAGATTCTTTATGTTCGATATATTTTAATTCCATCTACGCCCATATTTGAACTTATTGATATTTAAGCCATCCGCTAATGTCATTTTTCATTCAAAATTATCATAATCTTCCAACTGTCCTTGTACGTGTACACAAATCGTGTCAGTCTGGCTGCCACCCACAATCTTGCACCACCTCGATCCAATCACCCCTGCGGGTGACTTATACCAATGACAATCCTCGCAAAAGTTCCTAAGAATCATCCAATCTTTCTGTACAAAGTCATGCTGGAAAGTTTGGTCATTCGGGGCAGCAGTGTCACAGTCACCAATAATAGGGGCAGGAGTTTGCACTAGAATGGCCTACTAAAATTTTACGACTTTCTTCCATCAGTCTGAATGAAACGGCCATGTGGATATGCGAGCCCGTGCGTTTGTAAGTGTGTCTGTTAATTAGGTAGGGAGTTTTGTTTAGAAAAGAAATTGGAAATTGTTTAATTTTATGGAAGAACGAAACTAGTTCATGCATATGAGAACGGGCACATGCATCTGTCTGTTACTTAGGTATAGGGGGTTTGGCCAACAGCCAAAAAGAATAAGTAATTATACAGCATCTGGTGTGAATAAACGGGCAGGTAGAGGAGAAGTAGAGGGAAGAGTGCGTTTATGAGCGTGTGTTTCTCTACAATTAGGGAATTTTGCTAGTCGTTGAGAATTAAACATTTACTTAGGCATCGGGAATGAACGAGCAAGGTATGACTAGATTCCGCTTATCGAAAACACATCGATACCTATCGCCGATGTTATCAAAACACCGGGCCCCATTGTGAATAATTATCATTATCATTGTCAAAAATTATCGTTATCATTGTCAAAAATTATCGTTATCATTGTCAAAAATTATCGTTATCAGTCTGCAGTATGTCGCTGAGTTCCCTTCTGGAACTCGCGTTCTTTGAATCCCGGTCACTGTGATAATAACTGTCAATTTATTTTTTTGGTAGGCGGCCATGAAAGCTCGTTAACCAATGATCATTAAGTTGAGATTCTTGACAGCTAAATAATATGTATCTAGAATTTACCATGACACTGTTTGAGACGCAGTTCTATGGTTCTCAGGCCAGCAGGCAGTTGTACGTCTATCCTAGCTGGAACACTGAAATTTACTCGTGATTTTAATCAACCAATTCTTAGGGAGCCGTATTTTAGTATGGCAAAAACAGTATGAGTATCAAACAGGTGAGAGACACGTCGGTAGGTAATAAAATAAAACATCATCATTGTTAACATGCTGTAGAAAGTCCTAATACCAGGGTTGTAATTCTCCCTTAAGTTAGAGCGAATAAAGTAAAAAAAAACTTGTTTTAGGAGCAGCGGGAACTGATATCGCCAGACCGTTCTACAGTACTGACCAATAGTGCGTTATGGCAGTCGCAGCGTGAAGATAGCGCTGCGTGTAGACAGTCGACGTGTTAATGTCCAGTCTACACCGGCTCATGTCCGTAGAAAATCATAGGCTGACAGGGTATCTTCGAAGAGCACCTCTTTCGATGTCACCCAGCCCGTATCCTGATTTATATTTCACCTGAACTTCATAGCGAAATGAAAACATAGTGCGCATAATATCGTAGTGTTGTTTTAAGAGTGTGACAGGCAGGCGCTGGTGCTCTGATCTAGGTATAGTCCAGACCGAAAGAGCAGGACTCATTAGCAATTGGTTATGCATAGTCATAATGTGACTAATTTTTAATTTCACTTCCTTCATTTCGTTTTGCCATGAAGTAAAATGGAAATGAATAGAAGTGTAAATCTGCGTTCACGCATACGGCCTTTTGATCCTCTCAGAGCCTGTCACACACCCGAATGTTTTATTGCTTCCGTAGCAGACTAATGGGTCTCACATTGACTCCCAAGGTCGCAGGTTCAAACCTCCCTACCAAGAAGGCAAGTTCTTCGCTGCGTTTGACGTGATCACTCAGCATCCAGTCTGCATACCACTGTGGGCTTACTGACATTTCTCAGAATTGGGGAGGGTCGGGGGCGCAGATTGTCGCATGGAGCCTTCCGCCACTGCTGCAATAGCTCTATATAGACGATCTGCGGTCGACCGCAGCCGTATACTCCTCTGGGGCCTGTTGGCCTGTATCTACAGCACGAACCAGTGCGTGTGGGTTTCCCAGTTGGGGGTGCGGTCACGTTGACTTTTATCTTTAAGTCCTTAATGACTTCAAATTAAAGGATACAGAAATCGCCACCTGCGACACTTGCTATAGGCTAGCTGACGCGATGGCTAACCCTTTAGCCACGCCTTGTTACGTGGCTGCTTGCAAGGAAGAAATTAAACGTACGTAGTGCACTACGTACGGGGCACAAAGGACTGTCATGTGAACCCGCCCCAACGCAAATTTTCAGAGTGATGAACTTTTTAGTAAGTTCCAAATAAGTCATTTTCTAAATATGATTTTTCAAAGTGAAATTTTTTATGCTCTATGGATGTGGTAAGAACTTCCTTAGTCACAGATGTCGGCACTGCCCTAAATGCAATGTTTTTAAGCTGAGTTAAGAAACTTGGCTAACAAAAGTTACGACAATATATATTACATAGAATAATGAAATAAACGTTGATATCGTGTTTGTGTTTTAAAGCATGCGACAGTAATATTTTATGTTCAATACGAAAGCGTTTTCACTGTTATGACTCACGCACACAAAATAAAGATACAATATTAACAAACTTAGCAGCACAAGATGACAGCGTTTGTTAAGAGGAGCGGCTACTAAATCACGGTAAAGCTATGAAACATTTATATACTTTAGCATTGACAGATACAGATGTGTGTACTGTATTCCAATGAATGGTGGATAATAAACAAACAAATTATTAAAAATCTTAAGTAATATATAAGAGTAGTTACAGAAACTTAATTAAACAATATAAACATAAGTAAAAGTGACTTACTAATGACAGAGATTGATACATTAAGTGAACATGAAGTCCCTATAAAAATTTATCAATGAGACTCGATCGAATTGCAAGGAGACCGCACAAACGCCCAATATATGCATGCCAGCAGTGCATGGCGATCAGCTCTACCCGTGGTTTCCTCCATTATTATTAGAAAGCCGATATAAAATGGTAAAAACTATCGATGCTTCAACTATAAACTGCATGAGTGCCAGCTGGACACGCTCTCTCGTGTGGCCGTGTGCGAAATAAAGCAGTTTTTGCCTTTAGGGGCAATGAAAGCAGCATTTCCCACAAAGGGTATGAAAGTAGCGTTGGACAAGCAAATGGGCGTAAGCAGAAGGCTTTGTATACAGAGAGCAACCAATAGCATTCGAATTCGCATGCAGAATGAGTCAAAGTAGAATGTAAATTTATGAGTGTGCATGGGTGCAAACGGAGGTATGTATGAGTTTGTTATTGCTCCTATAATGGGGACAAACATGCGCTGTTCGAGTTAACTACGGGGGCATTTTATGGTCCTCTCAATAATTGTTTCGTCCAGTCTCCATTACCACCAAAAAGTTCCAAGGTGCCCATAATCGAAAAATAACAACCTGCTCACGTAACATGTATGTGCGAAGTATACAAGATTGCTGCACTTATCAAATTATCTCGTTAATGTATGACTTTTATACTTACTCATTTTTTATTTTTCTTTGAAGTTTAGCTGTTGCTGCACTTACAACAGTAGCCTCTAATTACGATTGTACTTGTAAGCAATATGGTTCACACTCCAGTCAAATGATCGAGTTCCGTCACCGCATGCCTTGCTGATTTTGCTGATTTTTTTTAAATTTCCTGCAAACTTGTTGGGATATCCTAAAATTTAACTAGAGAAATTTGCTGAGCAGACCGATTGGATGACTAACACTTGAGTAGCTCTATTTGTAGACACGCACGGTTATGTTCACTAAGGCTTAGTTAGACATTCGATCAATAGGCTGAGGAAACTCGGTCATTTGGCCATCGTGTGAGCCCGCCTCTAGAAATACTTTATTCTTTTCTTATTATTCTGGTTACCGTAATTGTCAAATTACTTTTCCACTTGTGAAACTTTCAATCACAACTTAGTTAAGTAATGAAAATAAATTGAAGCGTTACGTCAAAAATAATACGGGGGGTCTTTTCTATTGTTCTTACACAGTTAAAGACTGGTATCATGCAATTGTATAGTCCAAGGTCTAAGTTTTACGTTGTATTTTATACATCAAAAAGATAGTTTTTTGGAAAATAAAATGATATTGTGGAAGCTTCAATTATTTCACCTCTTGGATGAATAGTATCATAACATAAATTTAAAATTGGGTGTTTAGAGCTACAGTGTATATATATATATATGTTTATGTTTGAACGATCATGCAAGATAAACTTATAACAAAGTTGTCCGATGCTATTAACTGCAGGTGTTAATTTTTTTTTGTTGAACAATTAAGTAGCTTAAACGTACGTAAAGCCAAATACGTAGTAGATGCTCTATGCTTTATATATATACGCCAATTTCTTCAGCTGAAAAATAATAATAATAACAAAAACAACAATACATGAATTTTGATATACATTTTGGAAGCAATAAGGTCGTTCCTTTCGGTCACAATTTAAGGTGAAATTTAGGGCAAAATTCCTGCAAGCTGTGCTCTATCACAGGAATTTTTCCAAGGTAAAGCTGTTAAGCGACCGATCGCGTCTTTGATAAGAAAAATTGCTTACGCGTCCCATTAAATTTCATTTTGATGGCCAAATGAGGGAGCCTGACACTGCAGTAATTCTTTGATGGCGCTCAGGAGGATTTTCTAACAAAATCTCGGAATTATTCAGAGGTAAAAGTCGTGGTGCTGATGAAAATTAAACCTGTTTAACTACATTGCAAATAATGAAGAAAATACACGCAATATCTGAACTACAAACCTATCCCTTATAACCTCTTTAACCCAAAGCAGAGAGCTTTTATTTGTATTATTGGAGACTCCCTTGATAGGGCTAAGAGATCTGCCACGTAGGTATACCCCGTAAATCTATTCTCTAAAGCCTAAAAGGTCCGATGTAGAGAATTTCGGTTTCTCTTAAGAATATTCTTATTTGACAGATGAGTGTTTAAGGCAGATACGCTTTGTTACGCACGGTAGAGTTATGTTACAGTCTGACTCGCGGTGCCACATGTGTTACCCCCGGCGTCACCTGTGCTACCCCCGGCGTCACCTGTGTTACCCCCGGCGTCACCTGTGTTACCCACGACGTCACCTGTAATACCCCCCAGGCGTCACCTGTGTTACCCTCGGCGTTAAGCAATAACATACTAGAGTGGGTGCACCAAATAAGATATCTTGGACTGTTCCTGGATGAAAAGCTGTGTTTTAAGTCCCATATTGAAGACATTGGGCGCAAGCTTAGCAGGGTTCTCGGCATAATCTATGCAATATCCAATTATGTTGATCGTGAATCGTTAAAAATATTTTACTACTTGTTGGCTCATTCAGTGCTAGTCCAGAATATCATCGTTTGGGGCGGAGCCCCACATTGTCACATTCGTAAATTTGAAATAATATTGAATAATATACTTAGGCGAATACTACGTGTTAGACGTAACGAAAACAGTATGCCTGTAATGAGATGCGGTGAAATGTACACATCTTTACAAATGTTGAAATTTCAGGATAATTGCAACTATTCCTAACTTAAATTTTTACGATTTGTGTGTTATAATCATCCTGAAGTATTTCTAAGGTATTTCAGTCCCCTCATTCACGGAAGAGAGGTGCAGGTAGCTATCATCAGGGGTCTTACCCCATGCCTTTCGTAGTCTAGCGCGAGACACCGCCTAGTGCAGAACTCCCAGCAGAGCAGCCAGGGTGAAACAATTCATGTGAGGAAACACCGACGAAAACCCCTGAAAATAGAGCGAGCTAGGAGCAACGGGGTGCAGAAATGCAGGCCGAATCTATATAGAGCGCCGATAATTGACATCGCTCAAATTGGGAGCATCTGTTACCTTGTGCTCGCAGAGAGCACTCCCTTGCTCGCACGACGCACATGCAGCGCCTCGCAACGCTACCACAGAGAGTAAAATGGGCTGCTGACCACAAACTCTGCAAGCTGTGGGTGGCCGCAAACTTTGCCGTCTATTGTCATTCATTGGCCGCAACAGCAGGGGCTGCAAGTGCCCTCATCCTTTTATGCAGAATGTAATTGCCTATTACCACTAAATATTGCAGGAGTTATTTTCGAATTCCCTAGTAGTTATATTTAGACTGTGGCATGAAGCCTACTGCGTATACGCCCATCATTCGTTGCTCCTGAGTGAGGGTTAACGATTTAGTTTCAGTAAATTAAAACACGTCATTATTAAAATAGGAAGGATTCTGCGACTGTACTAATTAGTAAACGATATAAAGGAAAAAATTTTGTAAAAAAATGCAATAATTCGGGTGTTGAGTTAGTGAAAAAAAAAAAAATATCAGTGAAGCAGCGGTCCCGTATCCTTACACGGACACCAATTCATAATATGGGCAATATTATACGGACTTCATTATACGGACAATATTACATGGACAATAGTTCATAATAAGAACAATCATTTATAAAACGGGCAATTTTATACTGGCAATATTTTACAGACAATAATTCATTAGCAGCAAGTCAGTTACTACATACGTATATGTGCCTGCTACTGACACTATCTCAGAATACAGCAAATGACAATAAAATTAAATTTGTCTAGAGCATTGAATGAATAAAATATGTAACACTAAAATAATGCTTATTTATGTCACTGGTACTGTATGTCGATCAATGCTGATATCACTAAACACTAAAAAGACTTCGCTAACATTTCTTAGCAGGGCTCTTTTCAGACTATTTTTTACGCCAGACTGCCTCATCACTTCAGCCATTTCTCGGTTTTCGTCAGCTGTGGGTTCCCTTCTTTCGGTTTATCTAGTCTATTTAAGCCAAACTACTCGACTAGACTTGTCCGGAACTGCAGGTACGAACGGTGACTTCGTCACTTTAAATCGTGTTGCGACCCGATTATATTGATGGAACCGATTGAAAAATCCATTTTACTGAATAAGATTGCGTTCCTGGAAGTCTTAGAGGTAACTGGACAGGGATCCACCCCTGAGTATCGGATCAACGCGGTGAAGTCAGAGCAGCTGTCAGAAGTTTCGTACAAGTCAAGTCTCGAAAATTTGATTACGCTGCCCGATTGAACGCTCCCCATGACCTACTAATTGTCCGCAATCCTTCATCAATACCCCCCCCCCACCCCCCTGCTAAATTTCCGTCAATTCTTTTCTTGTAATAATCTTTTTTGCAAGGAATGGACTCTGTAATCTTACAAGCTACAAAACGGTGGCAATCCACGGCAATAATGGATGACTGCACATGAAAAACGGCGGTAAGGAACATTTGAAATATTCCAGGTCTTAATTTTGAACCAAATTATGCAGTCGGCGGCTGCTTACAGCGCGTTATGAATTATGGCTTCTTTTTGCACGCCCTTAAAGGGACGGCCTTTTCTCGGAGACCGTCTCTGTTTATGCAATATTTCTGTGGAATGAAGGCCATCTTTTCCAGCGCACAATAGGCATTTTTCATCGCAGTTTACGAAAGATAGGTCAGTGTTTTCAAGCAACTCATGACTGTTTTTTTTACAGTTTCGCAAATGGAAGTTTTTCGAATATAAAAAAACTTTGATGCCGGTTACTATGTGGCCTTACCTGACATATGTAAGTGAGGCTAAATACCTATTCTAGGAGCACAGAACCTATCCTCTTCTAGCCCAGCCTATTCCTAACTAAAGATAGCCTATTGTACAGTAACTCATTCTATCAGGTAGGCTGCACACGATACTACGACTAATGCTTTTTAATTGCTATTGACGGAAAAGTTTCGATGTTTTAAGATACTATAAGTGCAAAACTTCCTTTTAGGGCAAGAACTGGTGCAACGTCAGGACAAGATTACTAATTTCAGCGCACCTTCGCAGTCATATGTCCCTGAAACGCTAAACTGCTGCAACTTTTTAGGAGGGTTTCATTTCCCTCGAGGTTTTCAATTCACACCTTCCTCAAAACGGTATACGGTGAATGTCGAATAATTAGATTTCTCCAAATCTAATTATTATGTATTCGAAGTTATTGGCTCGATTTCAATTCCTCCAAAATTTTAGCCCGATATCAATTACTCGAAATCTATTGCTCGATATCAATTGCTCGAAATCTATTGCTCGATATCAATTGCTCGAAATCTGTTGCTCGATATCAATTGCTCGAAATCTATTGCTCGATATCAATTGCTCGAAATCTGTTGCTCGATATCAATTGCTCGATATCAATTGCTCGAAATAAATTGCTGCTAATCAGTTGCTCTTATCAAGCGCTCAGAGTCAAGCCCTCAAAATCTAATGCTCTAAATCAATTGCTCTAAACTCAATTAGCTACTCGAAATCACTCACTCGATATCAATTATTCAGAACCCAATTGCTCAGAATAAGCTGATCAAAATCATTGTTTTAAATCAGTTACTTAGAAAAACAATTGCTCAATATTACTTGCTCGAAGTGAGGTACTAAATATTAATCGTTCAATATTGAATAAAGAAAAATCCATTGCTCGTACAATGAGTCGCTCAATGGCCATGTATCCTAAAATATTTTGAGATAAAGTCAGGTAATGTTAGGCAAAATTAGGTCACGTTAAGTGGGCTTAGATTAGAATTAGCTAGGGTAGGTTAGATTAAATTCTGGTTTTTCGGTTACGTTAGTCAAAGTTAGGTAAGAGTATCTCACTTTAGGATGCATTGAATCACTTTACCGTTTTAGCAATTATCAATCACTCAAGCAATTTTCCAGGAATTTATTTCGTGAAACTGATTTCGAGTATTTTACCTGATTGCCTTCCTAACACGCGTGAGGTTGAGAATCCGCAGGAAATTTCCACTTTCGGCCTTGTGTGAATATCATCTAAAATGGCCGAATTAGTGAAACTCGGTTACAAGATTTCAGTTTTGTCATAGTGTTAGTTTTACAAATATCCGAACACCAAACTTATATCTCCACAGCAAAATTGCTATGTCACAGTAGTGTGAACTTCAAAAATTGCCTAAAACGAAGAACTCCTCAAACTCTACATCGAAAATTCGGTTTCAGTGTTCAGTCAATAGCACTTTTTCGTGAAGCAATATAAAAAAGAGGCAATAATATTATTCTGCAGCAGAAGTGCTGCCCAGAGAGGCGAAGCACCAACACGTTTCAAGCTCGTCGCTTCCCCACAAAAATATTCGATGGTTTTACAGAGTGTTTCTGTCGACGGAATTTTCCGGAAATATTTTGAGGAAGTTCCAAACTTTTACGAAAGAATGACGAAGTTAGCAGAGTTTATATTCTCCCTCGATGGTGTACGAAAACCTGGCGCAATTTTTTTCCCGTTTTTTTTTTATTTCGTACTGGTTTCTAGGGGAACCAAATTAAAGTTGACAAACGTGAAATTTCCCATCGCAAGCTTGTTGCCGTTGGTCTTTTTTAGCGTGGGAGTTTGAACTTCCGCGTTCAATTTATCAGAGTAATTGCCTCATGTGCATACGAACACCTATGAGCATTAGGTAAAATTAACATACTCGGATGAACTCCCGCATCCAAGCGATATTTGTGAACGAACATTTTCTATTATTTTTTAATCATAGTGTCTACCTTACTTGATCGCTAACCAAATACTTTTCGAGTCTCGTAATACTGAAGAAAATTGCTTCTACAAATTCATGTAGAACGTAGAAAATTCTGTGCATCGTCAAATAAAGCAGTAGACAACATGAATGTGTGAACAGTCGGCTAACGATTAATATTTAGTACATTGAATTAGGGTCGGTTGACACGATATCCACTAAGTAGTTCTCAGCAATGGTACTTGGTGTTACTCAGCACTGCTGAATCTGTTGAAATTAACTCAACATATCAAGCTTTATAAGTGACACAATCACTTAGTATAAGCCACCGAACGTGGCTGCTATATCGAACTCCGAATATCTTTTTTGTAGGTTCACAGTTGTGTTTATATCGATACAGAGACAGTCGTGAGAAACAGCCTTTATTCAATCTCCGGATACCACCCACATGACGTGGCCTAGTGGTTAGAGGTGTTGTCTAGCTGTCTGCTTAAGTCCGTAAGTTCTATTACAAGATATGGAGGAAAGTCTTACCGCTCTGCGTTGTAGCGTCAGCATTTCTTGCGCTCATAGTCTACCGCTAGGTAGGGGGAGCAGATGTCAAGGGTATCTTCCGTCTATGACACCATAGCTCAGACAATCTGTGGTCGACTGCTACCGTAAATCTATCCAGATCCAGAGTACGACTCAGTGTATATGTGCTACTTCTTACGTATTATAGTTGCTACGTGAGGTCAACATGTCATTACATTAAGTGTAAGATATCGCCAATTACCTATTAATCACGAAAGGATGTGAGTACTAGTAGTGTACCAATCTAGCTGCGTAGAATTTTCTTTAAGACAACAGACAACGGCATTCGGAGCTACTCAAAGAAGTCAGTCAGTGAAGCAATAGCGAAGCAATGCGATCGGTGCGCAGCGCCACCGACACTTGAGCAAACTCAGCCTAATGGGAAACAAAAAAATACTTTCATTGAGTTCCCGAAAAATTTACAGAAAATCGCTTCATAATCAGAACTTGATCGCGCCTCAAGTTCGGCTCTAATGAAGCAGAGTTGTGCTGAAGTATCGCTGTTTTTT
>LQNS02278163.1:9173719-9192849 GCA_001587735.2 Parhyale hawaiensis
AAATACTTTCATTGAGTTCCCGAAAAATTTACAGAAAATCGCTTCATAATCAGAACTTGATCGCGCCTCAAGTTCGGCTCTAATGAAGCAGAGTTGTGCTGAAGTATCGCTGTTTTTTGCATACTTTCAAGCTTCCTTTTTCTCGGATATTCTTACGCTGATCAACTGCATTCAAAGTTAGTTACGGGAGTTTTCATCGGTATGTCGAGCTAATGGTTCGTAATGAGCTAGTGTTAAAAGCAAAAAGGTCGGCGAAATTGAATTTTTTTTTTGTAATTTTGGTGAAGATAAGCTACTGACATCCTTGCATCTCTGCGTGTTAAATGGAGTGGGAGTAGTTTTACTAGACGGAGGTCAAACAATAGATCGCATATTGCGAATCTACAAAAAAAATCATTGTTGTGACTCAACTCCTTCTGTCACGTTTTTGGTGGAGAGACAACAACATTCATATTTGATAGCCAGCTAATTCTAGTTTTTTGGCTTTGGTCACATCTAGGTCAACTCACCAGACTCCCTGTGAGTTGACTGAGATATAATAAATGGCGATTTTCTTTAATTAACTGGCCATCAAAAATGACGGCGTTGAATCTGTAACTCCAGTCGAAAAGAGGCAGAAGAAGCTGAGCAGTGTCCCGAAATTTTTGTAGGGAATCAGGTGAGTTGACCAAGATGTGAGCAAGGCCAAAAAACTAGAGTTAGGTGGTCATAATAAAATGACGGCGATGAATTTTGTTGTCTTTCCACACAAAAGAAGCAAGAGTTGAGTCATGATAATAATTTTTTTCAGACAGTCAAGTTAGTTGACTGAGACGTGAAAAATGAAAAAAATTTTGAGTTAGCTGACCATCATAAATGACGGCATTGAATCTATAACGCCCCACAAAAAGAGGCAAACGGAGTTGAGCCTTGTCAGACAGTCAGGTGGGATGACTGAGATGTGGATAATACCAAAACTCTTGAGTAAGCTGGCCATAAAAAAATGACGGCATTGGAGTTGCCTTCACAGCGGGTGATGATTTTACGCCACAAGGCGTTCTAGTTATAAAAAAAAATTGCTTTTACCTTATTATCTTCGGGTGTAATTATTTAAATGTAGACTGGGAATGAGAGACAATGGCACACTTCTACCTCTTAAAATTACTACAGTAAGTGGAGAGTTTAATGTTCATCATGTATTTAGTAAGAACAATCGTCATTCGTTTTTAACAAGCATAAATGTATTAGGTTAAAGCGTTATTTATATTAACTGGCCATTTCTCTGTGTCTACATAAGATTTATAATAAATAATAATATGTCCTTTATTACGTTGTTTAGATCTTATGTAATAGCAAAATAATATTATCGATATAATACTGTTAATGAGTTGTATCACAAATGTTTACCTAATCTCACCCTGATTTGGTAGGTAAAGAGTCAACATTATTTATATGATTTAGTTGTAATATACCAATTACTTGTCTAGTCAATAACCAGCGACTTATTCACCGGATTTCCCCAGCATAAATTCCTTACATGAAGGCTTCATATTATCTGTGTTATCGAGATCCTATGTTTCCTGCTTTTAGAACTTATATCAAATTAGAGGCAGTAATGCCCATTGGATAAAATCAAATTGTGAATGATAGCTAGAGTGAAGATTTATTCCCAAAGAGTAACTTAAAAAGGTCATAATGCCCGTTTTTGTATGTCTTCTAAATAAATCTGACATGCAAAACTATTATACAGCGATGCAATTATCTGGCAGGTAAATGTGTAAAATTATTGTACAGTGTGCATATGGCAGAGAGCCATTGATTGCGTCGAGAATATTGTAATCTACCAGTTAGTGAACTACCTGTGAACTACTACTACGTTGTCAGTGTGCACGTAAAATTGACCATGGCAAGCCCAGAGGTTACGTAGCTACTTTTGCGCATCTGTCACTACTATATACTAGCTGTAATTTACTGCTTTAAACTTCAAAGATCAGATGGGGTTATTTTCATTGTTTATTAAAAGGCTCTACCAAATGTAGAGAAAGCTCGACCTTATCCAACTACCTTGCTATGGGACAGTTTCTTCCTTAGGATTCGAATGGGAGAGACGACCCTTTTTGCTGGGTATAGTGCCGCTTGGGTAAATCCCTTTGCGTAGTCCCTTGCAGACCAGTTCATTTGAACATAACTTCTTTTGCTGGCTTTCGTTTTACCAAAATTGATGTGTGCAGCGTAATAGAGTACATGGCTACTCTAATTGTAATGTGATTATTTCCAATTAATCGGACTGAAATAGTTATTAAATTCTGGGAAATATATTCTAGTTATGATAGTCATAAAAAAGTAATGTATAATATTAATATACTTTTATTTCAGATATTAAAACAATACTTAAAACCTGCATGAGCTCAATTTTGATATTCTTTGTTCCACTAAATCAATTAATCCATCTGAAGAGCTGATCTTGTGTTATTCAATGAATCTTTCCAGCTGCAGAACAAAAAATAACGAACACGTTTTACCAATGTCATGACCAACATTCCTGACAAGTAGTATGTAATGAGTCACGAATGCCTATAGCCTAGAATCTGGATTAACAATATGACCTAAAAGAAATATAACCCAAGACCTAAACCAAATACCTACGACCTAGTGCGAATATTACCCTCTACCAATTATCCACGTTACCTTTACCCTCCAACCAATATTGCCCTGTACGTAGAGCCAAAATTGACCACCACATAGGGACAGCATTATTACGAACAGAATCATCATAACCTATATTACGTGTAACGTTGAACCAACATTACCAACCACTAAGAGTTAATATATTTTACTGTAATTAAAGAGCTGATAATAATGATTAGGCAAAGAACATTTTTCCTCAACTGACAGCCAGTGTTACTTAGAACATGAAGCCCAGTATCACCTATTATCTAGGGCCAGTATTGCCTATTTTCAGGATCTGCCGACACAAATCCAGAGAGCCCAGCGTGTCCAGCAATTGGCGACCAGCAAAGTGTCAGCATTGACAATCTCCACACACTTTCCCGTACAACGCTAATCCTTTGAAAGTAGCCGTGTTTGCGGCCGCTCTACAGCACGGTGGTGGCGCCAGGACAAAGGCATTTGATTGGACGGTGCTGCCTTCACCACGGCTGGGACAGGCTGAAATGGACTTTTTTTTATTCTTTTTCTGGTGTTATTCTGATGTTTGGGGCTATGCTTTCTCCCTCACTTTTTTTGCGTAGACCTAACAAGCTTTTATGACTCGGTCTGGAGTAGCAATTCAGCCTCCATTTTGAAATTCTGAAAAGAAAATTCTTTAGTTTCTTTTCCAGTGGAGGCAGCGAAAGACAAATAGGTAGCGTGCGCGTATGTATCTACTATATAAATGTGAGTGCGTAGAATGATAGATGCACAACATTAGCACAGGTTCAGAACGCCAAATAAACATTACGCGTTGCATTTATAAAACAGACATACGTACGCTCTTTTCTCAGCACACGAACTTTCCAGCTGGCCTTTGCACTGTAGCACAGTGGCCAGTATAAATGAAGTCGGCGCGTGTCGGCGGCCAGTAACCGTGTAGAATTTATTGTCAGTGCGATGTTGGGGTCCTTAAAGGCAACTAACCTTACTGTAGCAGCTCTTTAGGTACTTGTTGGTATTGAGTTAACCCTTAGTCTGAGCGACATAACATAACGCAAATGATAAGGTTAAGCTTCACTTCCAGATCTTAACCGTCTGTCTAAAGCAGGGGTATCTAACAGGCGAATGACGTTGTTCACAAATAACTGTTCTTCCCTTGTTCAAAGCTATGTAGACGCTTGCTCCTTCTTGATAAGTCTATCTTATTGAGTGCCACTCCACTGATCCTTCCTACTTTTACCTTTATTATCTTCCCCAAGTTTCCATTAAAAGTACAATTAGAAGAACTTTCGTTGTAGTTTCTGATCGAAGTTAAATATTGGTTATTATTGTTAATGCCCTTTAAATATTTAACGCTCAATCCATTCGTACTTAGTTCAAAAGGAAACGCAGAACATAAATCAAACATTGATAGTTTTATTCATATTGATCTCTATTTTAGGAGTACCAATAGATGAGCATATATAACTAACAAGTCTATCTTTGCTGTTCCTTTTATCAGCAGAATAGGGTTATAAATTAATGTCAGTACGTCACGAGTAATTGTCACTTCTATTGACGTGACCACTGGCCATTGAATTGCACTTAGCAGAGAGTCCATCCAATGTTGGCTTTCCAGACTTCAATTGGACTTAACTATCCAAGTCATTGCGTCGTAAGACGATGATTACTCCTGCTCCAGCTTCAGATTTAAAGCTTCTAATTCGAGCAAATGACGTGCATAACAATAAAATGATAACTTATAGACCCTCTCGGGCCTTCTTTGATCAGGTGCTCGGGCACTTAAGTGAGAAGTTCCACCGTATCGGTGATACGAGGGAGACCCTTAACGTGGACCTATCTGGGTCACTGTCTTGCAAGAGGGTGAGGGTATGGGTAAGTTGTTCTTTCTTTGTTTTCTTGATTAGATAATAATGAAAAACTGTATTTTTGCTGGTGCTTTCTTAAAACGACAACGATCATTGCCTGGGCCTAATAACTTTGTGAAAAGCTGAGTTGAATAACACTTTTGCAAGAAAATGATTGCCTAGATCCACGGACAGCCTTTTTGTGATCACGGGCACGCGAACTTATAAGAAACAAGTTCCGCTCTATTGCGGATACGTACAATCTGTGGCACAGTCTCCTAAACGAATTTTTTCCGATATTCACATTTTTCAACAAAGCACATAATCACGACGAATGATTTTTTGCTTTATTTACTCCCGAAGATTAGTTATTTATTAAAGTATTCGTTCAATTTGATTGTCAGAGTCGATCTAAGCCCAGCCCACACGTCCAAAACCTTAGACAGGTGCTTTGGCTTCTCTCCGTTGGATTAAATTTTAGGCGTTAAACCTTGAATCAATTACACATCCAGCACGGCCAGAAAATTGAAATTTCCGGTTGTCTCAAGCGTACTTGGGTTGCTTTTAACACCTGCCACACGATTCGAGGTGGCGAAACCAACGCCGTTATCTGTTTTGGACGAATAGGATTGAACTTAAATCGAATTTGGCAAGCGAAACGAATGAGAACGTTTTGAGCTTGAATTTTTTATATCTTTGCGTTTTGCGTATTTGACATTATTGCCCCATTGTCCTCAAGCGAAGATGCCTGGAATAAAATTTAAGGTCAACCTTCATCGACCTCGGCTGGAAAGGGCAGCAATTCAAAAGTCAATCTTGTGTGGCATAGCATACCTTTGCTGCTCTTGAAGTTGCAATATGGCTGTTTCATTGCTCAGCGCTTCTATGTGTTTTTTTTTCAAAGTTGATTGTATGATAATATTGGCCCCAGTAGGTGTCGACGCTAATAAGTACTTTGCTGGCCTCTTTGACAGCCGAGTGCATTACTTAATAAACGAAAGTTAACTAAAATTCTTTTAGTGCCACTTTAAAATTATTGTTTACAAGACGTGTGATCCCGTCACACCATATATACAGTACTGCAACCCACATTTACTGATAATGCCGGTTACTATAGCAAATTACGTGCATTACATTAATCGTAAACGCTCGCATTCTTCTACAAGCATCTAGTGAATAGCGCTAATAAATTAAAAAGCTTTCGATCATTGCAAAAGAATTTTGACATTCTCAGAAATTCCTTGTGTTAAAAATCCCGTAAGTGGTGAGCAAAAATTTCAATGCAAACCGTATCTACCAGATCGTAGAGTATGACAGAGGACTCGTCGAGATCTGGAGTCATCGAGCTAACCCCCTTTGTCTGGTCGTATCTACCGCATTTCGTGGCGTATCGGTAGGTGCCAAGAACTGAAGTCCCGCTTCTTTCTGCAGCGAATACCATCGATTTACAGAAACCAGGGACATACAAGCCTCGATGTACAAATCAACAAGCGGCTTACACTAACGAAACTTTCCTGTTCCAATTGTGGAAAGATGCGTCTTCACCGGCAGTACGTTTTTGTCCCATGGCAATTAGGTTGTCACATTGAAGATAAGTGGCAATCGATGATGAGGATTACCATAAAGATGATAAGTCAGTGGGGCAGGGGGTAGGTCGGTGGCATGGCTGGGTAGGTAAGTGATAAATAGGTAGGTATGTAGGTACTAGCACATTGAAATTAAAATTAAACAGAGCAATTTTCGTCAGTGCTGGCACTTTTTTAATGATCTTGGATGAGTTCCGCTGCTGTGCACGTCCATTGTCTGATGAACAGTTCTTTAAAAAATGAAAAAAAAAACACGCACTAAAATAATGATTCCTAGTTTTACTATCAATAGCTCTTCATTACCTTGCATTTGCCTTTCCATGTGAGGCCAAAGCTTTTCAAAATAATAGAAACATTTTTTACCTCAATTCCTGCTTCGTTTGATAAGTTGCTGCCTTATAAAACTTAGCGTTTTTGTGTTAAAAAATGAAGTCACTCTCGCCAATTGCGCGTAGCGCTGACGTCAAAGTTGGAAACTGGGTTTGGTTTTTCTCGACTTAGATTTGTGAGTCCTAAAAATTTCTACCCTGTGAATCTCTTTCTATTTGTAATAATAACAGTAATAGCAGCTACTGGAATCTGCATAAATTCCATAGATCATAAATTACGTTCTATTTTATTCCTTTACCCGCATCTTAATTGAAAACAAACTGGAAGAAGAGGACCATGAGAGCTTATACCTACCTCCGCGAAGTAAAACACGGTATTGATTCTTAAACTATAATTTTTTCTTCCTTCGTAGCAACACCAAACTCTAATCATTTATGCCTTTTGACAATTATTATATCTTCTGTACGTTTTTGTTAGATCTGTTTGTAACTTTCTGAACTTTGCTGCCATGCACACGTTCTGACCAACGTATGTCAGACACACAAACAGACCAACCGATAATAGCCAAAATTTAATCATTCATGTCTTTTAACATTACTAATAATTTCTCTAAATTTCATAAAGATCCGTTCATAACTTTCTAATATATTTTCTAACAAGCACAAAATCAAACACAGAGATAAACCGAAAAAACAAATCATCAGAAAAATTTAGTCATTTACTCTTCCTAATATCTAATATTTCATGTGTGTATATTTAATTAAAATCCGTATATATCTTTTTGAGTTATGGTGCTGAGAAAAAATAGTCAGGCAAAAAAAAAAATAAATAACAAATAAGCAATCAGATGGATGAATCCTCACCAAAAGTTAACCATCTGTTCTTCCAAACATAGCTACCTAACATTCCCTGTATATTTCGTAAAGATCTATCAATAACTTTTTGAGTTATCTTGGTGACAGACAGAGAGAGATAGACAAAGAGAAAACTGAACGAAAAAATAACCTCTCTTCTGAAGTAAAAATTTACCACAACTCTCATTCGCAAGCTTTGCAGTTCATTTACGATCGGTGTGACGTAGCTAAATTCCCTCGCAAAATTATAGGCGCCTCATCGGCTGTTACGGGTTTTAACTTCTGGTGCTGCTTTATTTTCTTTTTATTGATTTGAGACGCGTTTGATTAGGCGCTAAAATTGGGAGTTCCAGGTTTGACATAGCCGAAACTCCAGTCAGAAACTTTAGCTTTGTCACTTTGAATCGCGTTACGACTGTTAGAAGCAACACGATTACGTTGAGCTAACTGAAAACTCCGCTTTACGAAGCAACACTGAGTTTTTGGAAGTCTCAATGGTAGCCTAACTATTTTGAGGGCCAAGACCTAAAGTGAAGTTTCGAACAAGTCAGAGTTTGAAAACTTATACATGAGGCCCAGTTAAATATCCCCAACACATGACTAAGCATTCCCACCCCCCTCAGCCCCTCAACCAGCACATGGCTAATAATCTTTTTGTCCTAGGTATCCACAATGACAAACGTAATGCACGGACGTACCTATCTACCATAACTAATAGTGCATTAAGTACAGTACCCGTTTCTACTTTGTAGTTAACCTCGCTAACATTCATCATGCATATTCAAAATTTTAGTAGTTCTTTCCCTCAATTAAAACCCATGAGCACCGGAAATTCTTCTTGCACCTAAGAAACAAATATAGTTATGACACTGCAGTAACTATTTCACAGCTTGCTTACTTATTCCGTGAATGTGAAGGGTTCTCAAACATTTTAATGGTTTCCTCTCTCGATTACAAGGCAGAAGCAACAAAAATTCTCTTTGCCCTCAAGAAGCACTTGGCCAATCGACTGGGACTGTTGCAGGGCCTCACGCAACAAGCTTGTCCATCACTAGGGCCGACTTCATCAAAGTGGCCCCAAATTATCCAGGGAAACTCAATCAGCCGCTTCATCATGGCGTCTTGTTTTTATTTTCACTGCATAAGACTGCCATGCCGACTACACTACTGAAAATCGCTTGGTTTCCAAGGCAGCTGACTCAATATATTGCTCTATATAATAATTCTGTTGCCGTATCCACAATACCAGGTCTGAAGTATTAGTTAAATGCATCGAGTCGGTTACCGTATCCATGATACCTACAATATCAATAGTAGGCGGCAATTGAGAAGTAAAGACTACAAGTTGACGGCGCTCCAGTTGTCAGTATCCACAATATTTGACCGAAAGTACTTGGTAGTTGGCTAGAATTTCGTTGTCAGTATTTATGGTTACTGACCTTAATCGTCAATAGTTGAGACGATATTCAAGAGTGGGTATCCGAAATAATATAGATATTTCATGAATATCTCTCGTCAACATATAAACAATCGAAAGACTGTGCTAAACAAGGGACAAATACAACTTTATAATAATGTACAGTTTACAAGTTACTTGCTCGTTGGTTGATTTCTCTATTCCCATGTGAGGGCTAAGATAGTATAAAATTTATTTACTGAACTAGCTGCAGCACTGCTTATAAGTCGTGCGTGGAATTTTTGCGGCGCCTCAAGCTCATATAATACTATTGTTACAATTCTTGAGTAGGCTTCAATTCTCAAAGCAATCATTACTTGCCATATTTATTATATGTTCATTATCTTAGTTACCATCATTGTATCGCTTAAACTTAAGTGGCTCATGCTTTAGATAGAAGTACGACAACTCTGATGTACACAGCTAAAATCTGCCCCTCGATCAAGTTGCTTCTAACGGAATTTTAAGCCGCTCGAGAAGCAGTTAGAAGATATAGCATATAGGCCGGCCAAGAATTAAGTCAAGTTAGGGAACGATGTATAGATGCAGACTGTGCTATGGGCCACAGGGTGCAGCACATTCAAGCCTCTACGTCGACTCGTGAGGCAAACTGGCAGATTCCGCCAAAGGCCTTCACAAGATCCAAAGCCTTTGACTGCGTCTTGCCCATTGTGCTGTGTTGATGAAGCTCCTAGTGTCGCGCTTCCTGTCATGGGCTGCAGAAGCGAATAGAATAATTTTCCTAATGCTCAGGAGTCGACCTTAAAGCCTTCTCAAGCAGGGAATCACTGTTCGCTTCATTCGTAAAAGAACATGGACCTGTCCAGTGCTCATGTCTTCCAGTACCGATTCCAATCTACCTTGGTAATATTTTCTGAAACCAATCTAAATCAGCGTGGCAGTTAGTACTTCAACCAGTTTCCTGACTGCAACTGATCATAGTTTACGTTCATTCTGTCTGTGGAGGCTTTTCGTTCGTTGACAACTAATTTTTACTATGCTAGAGCATAATGATAAAGTTCAAAATAAGGCTGAAGGCGCACCCGCATACACTGCTTCATGCTGTATATACACATACCTACATACATATGTTTTTCATAGCCACAAGTGGAGCGCATGACAGTCGTCAACCACAGATTGTCTAATCAATGACGCCAAATGAGGGAAGGCTTTATGGCAACTATGCCCCCCCTCGTTTTCCGATCGTCCCCACTCCTTGTTAGGTCACTGTCCTCGTAATGGACTTTGGATGTTAGGCACGCTGATGTTGCAATCTTGAGCATCAAAGAAGTACCGACCTGGCATGAACCAGAACCTGCTCCCTCAAGCAGAGCTCTCTCTACACACCCGCTGCGATTGCAAGTATATCTGTTGGTTAGATCGAACCGGAGCCTATGTTTTAGCCCCTCTCTAAGGATGGACAATTACCCAGCATCTACTCTAAGTACCATGAAACTGTTGCACTTGAAAGTGCTACACTATGGGATATGAGCAATGCCTTATCTTAAGATATTTGAAATCGACTCCTGCATGGCCTATAGAGATTCAAAGAGAACATATCTAATTGCTTAGCGCTCTACCGGGTGGTTGGAAAGCGTTACCGTAGGAATGGCATTAAAAAACTAGAGCACTCTAAGAGCGCATACCTCCGCCAAGTGAGGCAACGGTAGCAAAAAATTCAAGTTGACTCTGAAACCATAATTTTCCAAAATCTTATCATTTGTGCCTTTTGATAGTAATAAGAGCTTGTGCAATTTTTTTGAAGATCCGTTCATCACTTTTTGAGTTATACTGTTACCAAACGTAATGACAAACATGAGTCAAACATACAAACGAACAAACGGATCTGCACCAAAATTTGATCATTTATGTTTTTTAACATTACTGACAACTCCTATAAATTTCATAAAGATCCATTCAATATTTTTTGAGTTATTGTGCTAACAAGCATAAACTTATAAAACAGTGACAAAGAAACGAACGAACAAACCGATCATTACTAAAATTTGGTCATTTACTTTTTGTTATATACCTGATAACTCATGTTAATTTCATTAAAATCCATTAATAACTTTTTGAGTTATGACATTGAGAAAAATGAGGCAGACAAACAAACGAACAAACAAACAAACAAACGGATGAACATATCTTCACCAAAAGTTAATCATCTGTTTCTCCTAACATACCTAACAACTCCTGTAAATGTTATCTAAATCGGTTTATAACTTTTTGAGTTATCTTGGTGACAGACAGACAGATAGACAAACAAACAGACAGACAAACACGACGAAAACATTACCTCAGACAAACACGACGAAAACATAACCTCCTTGGCGGAGGTAATAACCATGCATTGTCATTTACCCGGCAGAGGGTTACAATTTAGTCTCAACAACTCCTTCTGGAATGGGAATATTGATGTTGACAATAATTATAACAGGAGTCGGACTGATACAATTTTTGTGCACGTCTGGGCCTTTAATGTTCAGCCTTATGCAGCAAGTGAGCTGTCAACATGAATATATCACTTTGAATATCTCTATACGGCAAGTAGTCTATTGAAAAAAAATATCTTACTTTGGGTATCACTCTACGGCAAGTGAGCTGAGCCACTAATTAGTATATATTACTGTGGATATCCTTGTACTGTAAGTTAACAAGAATATATTACTGGCGATATCTCTATGCGGTAAGTGAGTTATTAACAATCTATATTATCATTCTGCTCGAGGCTCCATCAGACCGTCCTAGTAGTGTCTGCACGATACGCTTTCAGTATTAGATAGCGGAAGCTTCAACTTGCAAGAACCTCTGATTTTCGCTGGAAGGAAGTTCTACCGGTAGCGGGTTGAGAGTTGAACTCAACAACTCAGCTTCTTCTTTCGCTGGCTCTTGAAGATATTTTCAGTCAGTATTTCGAAGCAAGGACACAAAGTTCATTTTACACGTTTCATGCATAACGTGCCGATTTTCATGTCTTGTAATATTCACGTTGTTGGGGTCGCATAACGATCCAAATATGGAAAAATTCGTAGCCAGAATACAGTGTAAAGCAACCTGTTCTGAACTGCATCATTCTAAAGCATTTTTGAAGTGAATGAAAGATGTTTAAAAAAATTACGTAAGTAGAAAAAAAGCTACTTTCGGCCTCATGAATCACTTATTAAAAAAATGAGCTGAATATTGAATTATGTGGGAAAGCTATCGCTCATAAAGTGTAATATAGCAGTAGCATTGAAGTCATCATATACACCGACGAATATGCATATGTTAAGAATGAAAAAGTTTAAATAATGTTATCTTCAGACGATGAGAAACAGAGGTTAGCGAAGGCGTGCAAATATAAAAGAAAAGCAATGAGAAAAATACCTCCAGAGAATGAGATAAAGTCTTTATGTCTCTATCATGATATAGAAATTCGAAAATTTTCTTGGTAAAGCATGTGCGAGATCCACCGGTGATATAGTGTCTAGATATGTTGTGCTGGGCGACTAAGGGACGGACTTACTACAACTTGGCCCACACGGGCTACGTTAAACCCGCTTCGTACGAGTGAGAACACGGACGCGCTTCACTTTCTTAGAACAGATGTTTTTGTGTGAGCGAAAACAATTGAATCTATTAGGATACATCGATTCCAAATATTTACAGTTGCGAATTGAAACTCAATACAAATTCAAAGAGAGACTCTAAACTAAGCAAGTCGCCCTCACTGTAGCGGGATAGCTGCCGCGGCTCGGAGTTTCAGCACTTTCGAATACAATAATATTAATTAAAAAATGTCAAAGCTGAATACACAGCAGCGTAAGAGGAAGGGTAGGGGGAAACGTTCCCGTGTTTCGACTCTCGTGTGCAGCAGACTTAAGGTTAGACGCAGTTTGTAAGGATTAAGGAAAAGGAGCTATTTATAGAGTAGGTTTAAGTTGAGGAGCTGCATTAGGTCAAACTAAAGTGAGTTATAATAGTCTAGGTTAGGATTGCTTCATTTTAAATAGCGAGAATATTAACTAACCGTGGAATTTCTACGGGTCCCGCTGGTAATAATTTACTTTAGATAACCCTACATGACGAGCTGTTAACAAGAATAATATTATATTTACATTGTATAACTTTGGACATCCCTCTACGACCAGTGAGCGATTAACAATAATATATTACTTTTGATCATAGATTACCAACAAGACAGATTAAAGCTGTTTGTGAATATGTATGTGGGCTGGTTGAATTTGCCCCTTAAGAACAGGTTTGTTGAAAGTATATGCACTGGCTGAACTCTTTGAAATTAACAGTACACGTGAGAAAGCAATACCTTATCAGAACATCATAAGAAATTAACCAAGATATGATACAAGAAACAGTCGATTTATTTTGCCAAAGGTTAGCTTGGAAGTCGAGAAGCGTCTTACTGTGTTCAAAGCTCTATGTGCCTCTAATCAACTTTCTGATATACTTGCTCAATCGATGTCTAATCATGTTTTTAACAAGTAGATACAAGAAGTATTGCATTGCCGAATTTAACGCATAGATTACTTCGTGTGCCCAATAACTATAACTTAACCATTATTTTTAATGGTATTGTTCTCTAAGTAGATTACTTATTTTGTAAATAAATTTTAAGTTGTTGAAATTTTTGTGGGAATAGAGCGGGTGAATTGTTATTAAAATAGGTATTATCAAAATTGCAATAATTATTATGGATCATTATTAATAATTTTTTTTCATTAGTGGAAATGAACCTGGATGTACTAGCATCAACACAAGATCTCTTGGGTAGGAGCGTTGTGATAGTGTGCCCATGGTTCATGATGCCATAATTTTTTACGGTATAGTACACCATGAATGACAGTAATAATAATATCAGGTGGGTGCAAAAGTAACTTCCGACTTCCAGTGCAAATTTTTCATACTGGATTTATAATTTTTTCCTCTTCTTGTAGATTTAAAGTAACTCTATGTTAAATTTGCATAATTTTCTTTAAGAATATCTAACGTTTGCCCGTTATTTAAAAAAAAAAAATTACCCCATATTTGTCCCTCCTCACGGTCACGCAAGAGAAGATTTACTCTACACTTTTCATTAAGGAGTTGATGCAAGTGCTGCAGCAAAAAGCCTATTCAGAACACTTATGAGGCTGGTGTAATGAATGGAAGAAGTTGCAGGAGTTGGGTTTCTCGCTTCCAAAATAGCGAGTGATTTACCTTTGAAAGAAAAGTCAATAAGTATAAAACAACATGATTCTTCATTATTGAACGCTTTTGTTTTAGAGAACACTACCACTAATGAACTTGCAAAACATCTAAATGTGCCCAATCCACCTTGGAACGTCAACTAAAACATATTGTTTGCCTTTTGTATATATATTACACATATATACAGTACACCATCCGCAAAACGGAGTTTTCATTTTAGTCCGAAAGACCCCATCCACACAACGGAAAAGTCCAATAGTGCCCGTTGTGCTGAATAAACCTCTAGCATCACGGACATGCTCTTGCACCGCAATACAGAAGCGTGCCTACGTGTACTAGTGCTTTTGTTTGCATTTGCAATGAGTCCGGTGTGCCGTAAGGGTTTGTCCGTTGTGCAAGAGTGGAAAGTCCGATGTACGGATGGGATTGCCCGTTGTGGCAGAGGAGATTTTCCCTCCGGCACAACGGACCCATCCCATCCGTAGAACGAAAAAGGCGTTCCTCTCGACGTGTCCGTTGTGTGGAGGGTTTACTGTATGTATCGGACATTACTTCCCACAACCTGATATTTTAGTTTCTGTATACGTCTCCTATGACACATTGTCGAGGGTTCATTAGCGAAGAGCTGATGCTACAAAGAGCTGATTTCAAAGAATGACAACATTATTTTTCCAGTATCAGGAGCTTCAAAAGAATTTTAATCTAAAGATCGTTGATTGAGCAGCTTTGTTTGAACTTTCTATGGAATATAACAATTGAACAATAACAAACCTTCTCTCGCTAAGCAATTAAAGCGCGCAGAGTAACTTTGTTTGCAATTGTCGTCATAGAGCTGTGATTTTATTTTATCATATTCCTGTCATCAATTTTCTTTTGTATTTGTATTGTGTTTGCAACGCTTTGTCCCCAAGGCCCTTATCGTTGCGCTGTTGAATTTTTTTTTTCTTTCTTTCTTTCTGGGGAGGAAGGGGAAGTTCAGGATTCAGTTGCCTGAAAAAACGGATTAATTGACATTTAGGCACTTGCAGCTCAGACACTTGGGTAAAGTGAAAGGCCGGAGGCTGTAAACCTTCAGTCTTTTATATTTTTACTAGTGGCCCCTGCCGTCATTATTAATGACGGCAAAAAATTAACACTTCACCAAACCCCCGCCGTCTTTTAAGCTGCCTCATTTTCCCCTATCTAATACTAAAGAAAAAGATTCCAAGGTACTCAACTTTTTTTTCGCCTTTTGAAATCTGAATTTTCTCCTATCTTATTAGTTGTATTTCCCCCTATATAATACTGAAGAAAAAGATTGCAAGGTACCCAACTTTTTTTTTTCACCGAAAAAAAATTGCAAGGTACCCCACTTTTTTTTACATTTTGAAATCTGAATAGAGCGTAACAGGATATAAATAAATAAATAAAAACACGACGCGAATTATTATATAGTATATTGATGGATCGCAAGTGCGCACTAAAATAAGATAAATATACTAGCTTTAAGTGGCAATGGACTTTAGGATGTAACTGATTTTATAATGTAACTACAGCACTTTCAGAACGTATACCTCCGCCAAGCGAAGCAACGGTAGAAAAAAATTCAAATTGGCTCTGAAAACATAATTTTCTTTGTATAAACTCCAAAATCTAATCATTCCTGCCTTTTGATAGTAATAACAGCTTGTGCAATTTTCTTGAAGATCCGCTTGTAACTTTTTGAGTGATAGTGCGAACAAACGTTATGACAAACATGAGTCAAACACACAAACGAACAAACCGATCTACACCACAATTTTATCATCTATGTCTTTTAACATTACTGACATTCCTATAAATTTCATAGAGATCCATTCATTATTTTTTGAGTTATTGCGCTAACAAGCATAGAATTAAAAACAGTGACAAACGAACGAACGAACAAACGGATCATTACCAAAATTTGGTCATTTACTTTCTGTTATATACCCAACATTTCATGTTAATTTCATCAAGATACATCAATAACTTTTTGAGTTATGGCATCGAGAAAAATGACGCAGACAAACAAACAAACGGATGGACACATCTTCACCAAAAGTTAATCGTCTGTTCCTCCTAACATACCTAAGAATCCCTGTAAATTTCATCCAAATCGGTTCATAACGTTTTGAGTTATTTTGGTGAGAGACAGACAAATGGACAAATAGCTTGTCAAACACGACGAAAACATAACCTCCTTGGCGAAGGTAACTATCGTTAAGATGCAACTGATTTTATAATGTAACTATCGTTTGGAAGTAGTGGAAATTAGCATGTAGCTGACTTTAGGATGGAGCGGATTTTTGGACGTAACAGACCTTAGGATGTAACCGGTTTTACAGTAGAAGGTAACTGACTATAAGATGGGACTGACTCTTGGACGCAACTGACTTTGGGAAACAACTGACTATAGGATGTTCTTGCCTACATGATGTAATTGACTCTAGAATCTAACTGATTTTAGGATGTAACTAACTTTACTGACGACGTATTTCTCAATTACATTTAATTTCCGGAGATAGAGCATTGCTCAGTGAATTAACAAGAGCTTGAAATGTTAATTGAAGAAGTTCATTGCTGTATTTTTTTTGCTATATTTTTTGGGTTGTTTTGTTACGAGCATAGAATCAGCGACTAGGCAGGCTAGTAGCTGATATATATTGTTTAATTTTACCGAGCAATTGTATGGCTTCTACGAATTATATATAGACTTTTGGCTTAAAATTGCTTCGCCGGAAGGAAAGAAATTTGTTTATCGGATGCTTTAATATTTCCTAGGCAAATCTTGTTAAAAAGTTCTTCGATCTCTGCGTTTAATCATACGCATCTTAACCAATTTTTGTTGCAGCAGTTTGAAATTAAAGAAGAATGGTAGAAGACGAAAATAAATCAAAAACATTAAAGTATTCACTCATTTGATTAAATCCCCAAAATGCCATCTTACTCTGTATGAGACTCGCCTGATTTATTACATTTGAAGACGATAAACTTGACCCCAAAAGTGCTTCTGACACATGCGGGCATTTGCCGGGTTGAATTCATCAGCTCATTTAGAAGCCTTAACCAACTCTCTTTCAAAATTTTATCCTTCAGAAAGCTGAAAAGTTCGTAGATGCTTTGATACGTATTTTTGGGCAACCACTAAGACTTTAGGACATTCTGAATAAGCAAATGAGATAATGAAGAAACAATGGGAAATAGCTATTTATCAACGTTCAAGTACTAACGACCTCATGATGTCACAAGCTTATTGCCAGGACTGTACGATAGCTTGTGCCCTCTGCGTGCGCTAAACTGTTCCGTATCATCATTCATGCTACTCATGGTGTTGGGGCACCTAGTAACTTTTCTATCCGGCTATGGACAAAACACTTCTGGATCTTTTCCTTCTTCCGGTTTCATCTGAAATTTAACTGGATGTATCTTTGCTACATTAGCTAATGGGTTATCTAATTCATGCTAGGTTAGTTTAAAGCAATTAGGTTTCATTTTCTTTCAAATTCTAGAAAGGAAAAAGAACATGGCTGGTGTTAGATGTTGACGTTAGTAGGAAAGATCCAAGTTATATACATACTAACAATACTGTACCTGACGAGTCTTATTTGGGAACGAAACGCCTTAATAAAGTTTGCACGTAAACTGTGTAGTTTTACACGTTGTATGTTGGAACGTAGGGTATGGCAAACTCACAAAAAATGAAAATATATTACTTAACTCAATAGTTTCCTTGACATAAAAGTTATTTCGAGAAAAAGTTTCAATTTTCTGAACTGTTTTCATATAGAAAAAATACAATGTCAGGAACTAGAAATTGCTGAACACGTTCAAATAGTTACTCGTACGAAAAACAGAAGATGTGATCTCTCCAAACTTTTTTTTTTATGAAAAAAGTTTAGTGCCCCAAATTGTTTATTAATTTATGCATGCCGCTGGAAACTGGGTTATACCGTTTAGAGACTAGATGTTCTTTTAACTATTTTCTAGGCATGGAGGCCTCGATATTTTAGGAAATAAACTTAATGAAGAAATAACAGTTACTATTGATGCTCGACGAGATCTTCCTACAATACTCTTACCACTCGAGTGAATAAGGTATTCAGAAGATTACATTGTTCGGAAATGTAGGATAAAATTAGAGTCTAGTAAATAATACAAAGGTGGGGTATTTAATTGGATCTGACTAAGCAACGGTATCGCAGCTCGAGTACAACATTTGAACACTACTGTATGTGTGTCAAAGTTTCCTTCTAATACTAGCGTCACTGAGCAAATAAGATCTGAAGTGACGAATGCTCATGAAATAGAGCAGTACTCTGTACACCGTTAGTGTACTGCCACGCTTCCAGAAGCTACCCTAGTTCATTTTCTTTCATACCTCAACTAACCTAAAGTCTCCGAGGATCTACAGCATTTAATCCTGTTTGCACAATCAATTCTTCGACAAAGCTCGTTCTCTTCCTTTCTTCGCCAGATGTCCCAATGAATTTGCCATAATATCAGGCTCATCGAGGGCCGGAGCATAAGTCTTGGCTGCTGGATCTTTTCCTTCGACCGGTTTCATCTGAAATTTTGCTGGATGTATCTTTGTTAGATTAGAAAATGGGTTATTTAATTCACTCATTTAATTTCATGTCTATTACCAGCTGTCTCATCCAATCTAATGTTCTCCTGTCGTGCTCTATGATTATTGGAAGAGATGAGAGCTGTTAAAAGCAGGTGTAGTACGCAGTATAATTATGAAAAAAGTTATACTGACGGGGGATTTAACATTGCAGAAAGTAGGACTTTATAAAGCATGTGCAGCACGCAGTATAGTTATGAAATAAGTCATACTGATGGTGGACTCAACACTGCAGAAAGTAGGACTTAATAAAGGAACGATTACAAGTTATACATGCAGGATTAATTTCAACGCTTATGGACAGTATGTTCTCCCTGTAATTCTCTTAGCCATTAGATATAAAAAATAGCATTTGAGGATGTAGGGCCCTAAAAAAACTCCAATACCAAGACAGAAGTACGCCAGTTCACTGCTAATGTAGGTCATAGTATTCCTCAGTACTCTTTTAAATTCGCTTAACTGTTAATTAATGGAGGAAATAGGAAGGTATAGTAAACTACAATAACAATTAATGGAGGAAATAGGAAGGTATAGTAAACTACAATAACAATTAATGGAGGAAATAGGAAGGTATAGTAAACTACAATAACAATTAATGGAGGAAATAGGAAG
>LQNS02278163.1:9206395-9221264 GCA_001587735.2 Parhyale hawaiensis
CCCCCATACCGTAAACCACCTGTTTGAGTGTCCCTCCCACCCTACCGCCCTCCTTCCTACCTCTCTATGGGACAGCCCTCTATCTGTGCATGACTTCTTGTCTTCCCTACCTTCCTTCTCATACCTTCCGCCACACGCCCGACCCCCTGCGGAGCCGCCCCCTACGTAACTACAACAACAACAGCGCCTTAAATACCTATGAACCCCGGCTTCATTAGAACACTGGTTGCTTCAGCCGGATTAGAGTCGGAAATCCGCCGGTAAATTACTGTACGCTTACGAGCATAACAAATATCTTCGAAACTCTGGCTACAGGCTTTGACAGACAGCTTTTACTGGTATAGGTTCCGGCCGGAAGGTCATTGAGAATTACACATGTCACTCAGAGGCAGTGCTGCTAAACCGGCACGTTTTTGCACGGTCATAAAACGACCTTTTAAGTTCTTTGTCTTAAAAGCTGTGACCTGGAGAAGCCAGCGGTGGCTACATCCGCCAGGCATGACTCGCATGACACAAAGAATGCGTCTATACATTTGAATGTTAAGGCTAACACATTAGAATGTTGTATGTGCGAAACGCATAAATAACAGAATTAAACTGTGGATTCCTTATACCCTCAAACAAAAGCGGTAAAAATTTCTCATGACGGAAGGCACACGCAGATGTCCCAAATCCTTAAAAAAATGGGTTTCATACGCTCTAAAAAAAAAAAAAAAAGGTAAATTGTGGTAAGTTCCTTATCCTCAAAATAAGAAGGCAAATTTTCTCCGTGACGAAAGGCACATACAGGCGCTCTAAATCCTTAAAAAAACGGTTTCATACGCTCCAACGAACACGACAAGCTGTGGTGTGTTCCATATCCTTAAAAACAGAGCGGCCAAATCCTCCGTGACGGAAGGCACACGCAGGTTCCATATCCTAATCCAGCTTTATCGCACCAGAAGTCCACATGCGTTGGGGAAGGAGCAAAGTTCCCAATGAAAGTCCTTGCCTCTCTCAAGTCCAGATAAGAACTTCCCAAGTTTTAAGAGTGCCAAGGGCGAAATTCTGCTTTAGTTTCCTCAAAAGTTTGCAATATTATATCTATTTACTTGGTTTGCAATGAAGTGACCCTGCGCAATGTTAGGAGTTTGCTGTTTCATATGTTTCGTTTATTATCCATTTGAAATTGCAAATCTTATGAAAGCGATTGAGAATCTGCTAATATTTTTATATTTGCTTTAGTTGCAATGGCTTAACCTCTAGTTGTGTCTATTATTTACTGTTGCTTATGCGTTGTTGCTTGCAGACGTGGGACGATTTGGTCAATAACATTCCCCTCTCTTGGCTTAATGTTTAATTTTTTAGCCGCTAAATCTATATGTTGATGCCTAGCTCAAGATACAGGATCAAGGCCTATAATTATATGAGTCTATTACTCCCTCTGTTCTGAAACAGCTGTTCCACAGCTAAAAAGTTCATTTACTGTTGGATTCTGGACATAGGGAAGACATAGGGAGGACCCTGTTTCAAAAGGTTTAGCAAGTTCATCCCCTACATAAGTACCGATGGATATATCAAGCTTGTTCACTGGAACAATTATTATATTGGAACAATATGAATAATATATGGGCACAACTATTTCGGAACAGCGGGAGTTATACTGTATGTATATTGACGATTATTTGAGTTCCTGATGAAATTTATAACTCTTATACCCTCACTAGTCCCTTTGCCAGGCAACTTCCCACAAATTCATCGGTACTCTTTCCATTCTAACATTCATGAAAAGATGTTTCTTTTTCAACCGCAGGTGCCACTAGGGAATCTCTGATATATTGCAACAAAATTCTCCCCACGTTCTATTTGTTACTATTGTATTGATGCGAGTTGAAGCTGTTTGATTCAAATAATGCCTGCGGTCTTAGGTTGAATGTATTCATGTATTTTCTCTGTGGGTGGCCTCATCTCTATGTGACTAGACCCCGTAACTAGTATAATTACACCAGAGTAAGCCACTGCATAATATACGATAACTTACAGACAGAAAATCGGGCGAGTAATCGCACTACAGCGGCGGATAATCGAGCCCCATTTTTTTCGAAAACTAGAAAAGCCAGCCGCAAGCTGAACGCACCATTGGAAACAGCAGGTCTCCAAACCCCAGAACCCATGTAGACCTAATCATAGCGTAGTTACCGCTCCCATAATGTCCGCCACATCTCCCAACAGAAGCTACTGTATGTTTTTAGAGGTCAAAAAACACTGCAGGACTAAAAAATTGTCATCCCGCCAACTCCGATGTCACAGCGAAACTAAACAATGCACCAGCCTGAAAATTTGCACAAAGTTGGGAAAATACCTGTACCGTACTCCTCTCTCTTCTGGAATACTGCTCCGTAGTCTGAGGTTCTGCTGCCGATTGTCATCTGTGTTTGCTTGACAAAGTGGTTCGTCGATGTGCGTTCATGGTGGATGATGTTGTGCCTTGTGATCTAGCGCGGCGTCGCAGAGTTGGTGGGGTCTACTTTTTGTATAAAATATAAAATTGCCCTAGTCTTCCACTGTCTGATTTTCTTCCGGAGCCATTTGTTCGGGTGAGGTGTACTCGGCGTACTGGTGCTCTTCATGAGTTTGCCTTGGAACCGTTACGATGCTGTACGGGCCAGTATTCCCGTTCGTTTTTTTCCATCGTGTGTGGATGTTTGGAATGGTCTTAATGGCCCTGTCCTTGCTTCAGCAGGTACCTATTGGCAGCTTTAAACGATCTGTACATAGAGCTATGCTGTGATCACGGATCTTCTCTCTTTCTTCTTCTTCTTCACTCGCTGGGCTTGTTGCGTGGGGGTTTGTCAATCTCATGGAGTTACTCTGTTCCCACGTCGCCAGTTTAGTGAGATTTAGTACTAATAACTTACCATGTACTTGTAACTATGCTTGTAAACCTACTGTGCTCTTAAGAAAAAATTATCAATACTATTATCCCAGCGCACTATCAGAGTTGGATGAAAATTATTGCATCTATTTAATTAATTAGTCATTATATGGCAATGTACTATAGCTGAGATTTGCTGCTTTTTATCTATTATAATTCACAGGCATGGACATCTTCCTGTACAATATTGAGAGTTTGCTTTGTACGTAGTACATATTGACATATGTAGAATTTCATGACTCTGTAACCAAATCTGTGAGCGTATTATATCGTGCATATGCTATATTTACTGTGTTTCCTTTAGAGTTACAACAACAACTTCAATTATTAGTTTTCACAGTTACCTTAACGTATTAAACCACTCGTTGTTAAATGGAAGAGGTGGGCACGTGCGGCCATCTGCGGCCCAGGCCCATAAGTAAGGAAACTTTCGGCCTTTATTTACTTCTGTGGCTGGGACGCAAGTGGCTGGCCGCAGGTGCTCACAGCCATTCATTCCCCAAGTGGCTGAGTGTTTAAGATTGCTGGATCGCCCATTATCAGGAGGCTAGACGTTAAATTCCAACTAGAAAAAAAAGAGTCTTAGTGCCTGGAAATGTAGTAGCATAAGCATTTCTATCATTCACTGTCATTGGGGCGCTTGCTGTACGGACGAGACACGTCGAGCCTTAATTCTACTTGTGTGACGTCATAGCTTTGATATTCTGTTGTCGACTGCACCCGTACATTGCTCTGGACCCTAGCGGGCATTTAAGTGGAGCTCCAACCAGTGCATGTGGGTTTATTTTGAGGATAGGCCGTGAAGGCAACCTTACGCGCGACAAAATAATAATAATAATCCATCTTTCTTTACGACAAGTACTACAGATCGTGGACGTTCAGCATTCTCGTTCTACGCCCACACCGGCAAAATATTTCGCTCAACTCGCTTCAAAAACCGTACCAGAAATCACGAAGCAGCCCAGAGCTGTGTTGATATAACATGCAGAAAAATGAAAAAGGCAGAAAAATCGAGGCCACGTTTCTATTCAGTCATTCACTCACCCGCTTCGAACTTGGCGAGCTTTGCCATAGGACGACGAACAGAGCTTCTCATTTTTGTGTTTGTGTTTTAAATTCCACTCATCTCGTTTCAAATGCATGGTGTGCTAGAAATACAAGAGAACATACCAAGTAATGACGCACCCCTTGGCTCAAACGGAAAGTTTTGCTTGAATTTTTAATTGCAAGAGAAACTTTGAGCACGGCATTGCTTGTCCGCGTATGCTGTTTTTCAACGCTCGCCTATGCGGCCGTCGAAGAGGATATGAACATGCCACCGTTGTAGGTGGATGTATTGAGATCCTGTAAGTTATTCTTTGGTAGGCCTGTAATGTCTGACAGTAAGTCAATTACACTACAAGTAGAGTAAAAAATTATGCGAAGGCTGAGAAGCACTAAATTTGAAAGGCTTTAGTTCTAGAAACACTAGAGCAATGTGAGACCACTGAAATGGCGACGTATCTCGAGCCACCTACGGTCCCAGAAGCGTCTTGCACGTTCCAAAATGTTGATTCTCTGAACGAAATACGTCCAGACTAAGGCAATACTAAATGAATAAGTATATACTTCAATAACATAACTCATATACAGTAATGTTTGCCAATTATTAATAATATTATGTCATAAGAAGGTGAAAGCATTTGATCAAACGTAGTTCTTGCAAAACAAGACCAGAATGAAAATGCTTCTCAGCCAGCAGTGCCATCACGAAACAGTGCTATAGAAGAAGACATGTCCTTTCCAAAAATAAAATTGAAGCAAAACAAGAGTTACAAAAGACATGTATCCTGGAAGAGTATAAGCAAAGAAAAACAGGACTAATAAGGACAGGTCTTCTGGAACAACAAAGCCAAAGCAAAAACAAGTCTAGCAAGAAGGAAACGTCCTGTGAAACATCATCGTCTTTAGAAGCATGCTGCGCATCCCAAAGTCTTGGCAAAGCCAAACAAAGGAAGATCAACAAAACACAATGTAGTCCAATCCCTAATGTGCTTGAAAGAGCACAGCGGGTCTTGAAGGACTGACAAAGTTACGGTAAAAGGAGGTCAGCATGTTGTTGATGTGCAGGGTGTCTCAGAAAAAGGGTAATCCAAGTTTAATAATTTATTATTTGAATTCTGCTGTTCTCATACATATTTAGTAGCCATGGCAATAAAATTTAGAACAAGAGCTTTCAAATGAGACTAGTAGACGCCCTTTTGCCCTACCGGATAGATGAATAACAGCTACATAAACTTATGTCATCGAAACTGCATTGGTGCACTTCATTGATATATGGACTTCGATATGATTAATCATTGATAAAAACATTTAATACGAATAATCATTGATACAAACATGATAAAGGTACAACTGTAGTATGAACCTTCCTATGTCTGGGCTAAGGGCGAGATTCGTTCTGAAGTGTTTTGTTCGCGTACGCTTTAGTGATTTATTAACCGTATACGCATTAGTGTTCTGTTAGTCGTACGTTCTATGCAGCGCTCGGACGTTTTGTGCCCTAGATCAGTTTATCTCTTTGGGGTGCGTTTGAACCTATGAACACCCCCCCCCCCCCCCCCCCCCCCANCCCCCCCCCCCTTCTCTCTGATTCACGCACGGACCCCTACGGCTTCACGACGTTCAAAGCTTCTGTGGCAATATTACATTGATTTTATCCCATAGATGATAAAAATTACAGAATAGTTTAAGGTTCTAGAGGAGAATTATAAGTTTAACTAGCTTATGATATTTTACATCTATTTATTGAAATTAAACAAAAATTACAATATTTTAACAAGGGCATAGTTACCCCTAAATGCTTTTGTTCTGGCACAAAAACTTAGCTTTTCCATTTTCAAAAAAAGCGAGAACAGCATATGATAACCATCATTCAATGCAAATAGCCATTTAGGGCGAGTCAAAATAAATTCAAGAGAGTTAAATAATGGTAACAAATAATGGTAACAACTCGCTGTATGTGAATGATAGGCTGACATGAATAATTATATGTTTGGCGCATGTTGTTATGCCTCTGCCGTTCTGTATTAACTGAATAGCAATAGCCTGGAAACCATCAGCGTCTACAATACTCATTCAGTGCGTAATATACTAAGTTGCTGTCATTTTACTGGCGGGGGTCCGTGTGCTTCAGGGCGATTTCTGAGGGAGTCCATGGAAAACTGAACTTTGGGAACCATAATTGAAAACACAACTGCACCTACTTCTCAGAAATAATTAATGAAATATTCGAGTCACGTCAGCTAGCTTAGCATATGTTATTGGTAAAGCTTAGGATATAAGTTATTTTCAAATTTGCATTGAATTGAAGCTGTGGACGTTATTGGCTGTCTGCAAGGAAATGAAAAAAAAAACGTTGAAATGTTTGGTTTTGCGTACGAGGAACAATATGCTGTAGAGAAAACTGACCTTAGAGATCTCGCCTTCACTAAAATACTGGCACTCTTAATAACGGAAAGCCAGCGGGAAAGCAGTGTGTTCAGAGCAATGCTGCTCTTCAACATCATTTCACCATAATTCAATAAATATTAACAAATGATAACAAAATGGACTAGAAGAAAGAAACATCTCATGAACCATTATCTGCTTCAAAAATAATAGATGGCATAACACTTAAGGTTAGCACAGTGATAACAATGTAATTTTAGAGGAAAAACAGTCTCTTCACAGGGTGCTATTTCTCAACAACACAGCTCATATCCGTAAATGCTAACAAATTCATCATAACAAAGCAAAGGAAATGGGAAAGCAGTATGTTATATAAGTCATCGTTTATTCTATGACTGAAGAAGATATGGCATTTTCCCGGATACCGATAAAATGATAAGAATTGAAACTAACAAGAAATCCGTATGTAATGAATCATGCTCTAAAATGCAGAATATCGAATGTTCCTCATTGCTCAACCATAAAACAAGTTAGACCAGCTAGAAAGTAGTATATACCTCATTCATCATATTCTAGTTAAAAAGGATACAGTTTCTCCCCAAATGCTGGTGAATTAATAACAAGGCAATACAAATGAAACAGGTTGTAGATAACTCATAAATCTTTCTCTAACTCAAAAGGATATAATAGTTCTCTAAATGCTGATCTAGTAATGGCACAGCAAAATAAAAGAATGAAAGTAGTTGTTATAGACCCCTCATAAACTCCTCCCCCGCCCCCCAACTCAACAGAATATCGTATTTTTCCAAATGTTGATAAAGCGATAACATAGTAAGACATACAAAATAGTAGTCTCTTGAATCATCCTTCCTAACTCAAAAGGATATCGTATGTCCCTAAATGCAGATCAAGTATGAACAACCATGACCAAGAAGCGAACAATGTCACCAGAACCATGTTGCTGAGCATGTCGCGTGTCCGGAAGGTATCTTATCTTGCAGTGTTAGCAAAGTCATAACAAAGCAAGATCGACTAGGACTTAATGCGCCAGCAACACTGCTCTGTCCTGGTGATTTATTCCTGTAATACGTTCAGCGGAAGCACTGCCTCTGCAGATTTATTGTGATCGTCCATCCTAGATAATCTCGCATTTTATTGAAGATTGTGTACCGAGTAGCTTCTTCGTTCTGCCCAGTGCTGGAGGCGGGACAATTCTTTATGTAAAACGAAGCTAACATTCTGACCGTGTCATAACTATGGCAGAACTTGAGCTTTAGTTTGTATTACGTTCGTTCGGTGAAGGATGGGAGATTTCAGATAACTGGGACACATATATAACAGCAATATATGCACTCTACCGTAAGTAAACCTAAGAAGAACGCTATATATCATATAACGGTATATAAGACGTTAACTGGGAAAGCACCTTTACACGTATTTCTGCAACTTCAGTAAGAAAATAAACTTATTAATTCCCATCGTACTTCCCTCTAAAAAACCTATCGTCAAGAATCTATCGCGAAACTTAACGGCACAAATTATGGTCTTCAAAAACGGAAAAATGAAAAAAGAGACAGAAAACGAAGAGACGAGCTTTCCTTAGTGATATTTAAAGTTTCAAAGGACATCGTTTGAGGCCGTCCATGACTTCATCTTTCTTCCTTAAAATTTAAAGTTACCTTCCATTGTTTCTGAGCTCATCAGCATGCAAATCGGAGGCATTCGTTGCCCAAAACCTCTACGTTTTAGGACTCAAAGAAACGGCGCCATCTAGCGGCGCGTCAATGATAATGGAGTGCCCTTTAGTGACGTGCTCTGAAGATAATTATCAAGGGAAACGCAATATAAAAAAAAGAAAAGTTGTATTAATTGAATGACAGACAATCTCAAAACACTATACTAGTATCCAGGTCCAGCCAAAGTCGACTACTTCCGACCGAGGTGCTCCGTTGTAGCACGATCGCAGAAGATGAAACGTGACGCAGTATGCTACATGAGGGGTCAAATTTCTCCACGCGTGGATGCACCGGACAACGTCCCAAGTACTGTGGTTGAGTAGTAAAGAGCGCTGTCTCATACCGTCCTCGAGGTTAGATTGTCTGTTCCAAACCTGGGGCAAGATGATCAAGCGCCTCGTAAAGTTACAAGCATCATAACTGTACAGCTGCAGGCACGAATGGAACCTTGGAAAGGCTGAAGTTTTACATTTTCACTCCCCGATTTAACATCTCAGTTTGACTATTGTTCAAGTATACATCATTTGGAGGTTCAAACTACTCTGATCATAACTTTGTGAAGATCATTCTAAAAAAGTGACTCAATCTGACCAGCGATATCAGTACTTCTACGAGGAACTGTACAGTTTACGTTACCGTAACTTTACAAGGCGTTTGTGCATCCGGCTCCAGGAAGGGAAAGATTCGATGCTCTAAACTACAGCTTCAGCGTTTCTGTCACCCATAGTCCACTGCGAGGACATTGACTGCAATAGCAATAGGGGCGGGAGGTCGCACGTTTCATATGAGTCTTCCGTCTTTGGCACCATAGCAATCTATGGTCGACTGCAACTGTGTACTCTTCTAGATCCTTCATCTGTAGCACGGAACAATGCATGTGGGTCACCTGTTTGGAGTATGCGGTCCCAACTTTACCTTCACGCAGGGTTTATTCTAAAGAAAATTTATAGCTGGACAAACTCTGAAGCAATTTCCTGAGTGGCATGGTAAGGTTGGCTTATCACGTTACTGAAAATATAAATGCATTCTGGACAGCTATCGGTGACTTCAGTCGGAGTGCCTCCCTATAGTTTATGTCTGTGACATTCTAGTCTTGCATATATAACCATATACAAATTTACGAACAACATCAATCTGCATTTACATGAACATTTTGCATTTACAATTGAACATTTTACATTTAAATCTGAACATATTGCATTTACAATTGAACGTTTTACATTTACAACAGAACATTTTGCATTACAATTGAGCATTTTGCATTTACAACTGAACATGTTGCATTTACAATTGAACATTTTACAACTACAACTGAACATTTTGCATTTACAATTGAACATTTTACATTTACAATGGAATATTTTGCATTTAGAGCTGCTCAAAAACGATACAGCTACACGTTAGAATATACAGTACCATTACCATTCAATAAAGACCACAGCTCGGTAGCCAATTCTAGATTTTATTTGACAGTCTTAGCACTGTGAAAAAAAAAACAGCTACAGTAACTCGCCGTGCAAGCGCTCGAACCGTTACAGCACTGATGGCTACCTTATCGATGAATCCAGACCTGGATCAGTTTACTATCCGAAAGGGTACGATCCCCCTTTGACTTGACTGTTGAAATAGCGACTATCGTTCCTCATGCCAGTTGCCCGTATTACTTCAAACATGCCAACAACTTCATTTAACGCCGGTACCCTAATATCTAGTCATATGTCCCTTTAATTTTACCTGTCAAATATTTTCCCCTTTCCTTTTATTATTAGTTGCCGGTCTGTCCTGCGAATGTATTAATAAGGCCTTATTTTGGCTGATAGTATTTCTTCCATGTACGCTAACTAATCTTTACATTAGCTATCAGCCTTACCTCCAAGATGTTTAATAAATCTTTTTCTTAGTTGCCCTCTTACTTTTTCCAAATGACACGTTGACAAATTCACGAATCTCAGTACCTAAAGATCGAGTTCTATTACCTTCCTAAGCAAACTCTTGGCTTCCGTGGTAGGTAGAACTGCAGCACAGCCGTTAGGGTGGTGAAAACTGTCTTTGCCGCATTTGGTTCTCACCAAAGAATTTTAATAGATAAAAGGAGGTAACGACGGCAATGGAGAGTGAAAGTTTAAATTATTCCAGAGGTTGAAACCTGGCTGACTCACTGATTGACTGCACAAATTGCTGGGAGTCTGTGATAGGTGGAAAGATATAGCTTGGAGCCTATGATTGGTGGGCAGGTATGGCTGGAAGTCTGTCATTTGTAGGATGGTACAGTCATGGAAGTATGGCGAATGCAGCTGCGCTCTCTCCAACTAAATCTCTTTGGTTCTCGCCTAGGCAGTCAATTGTATGGCTTCCGATTAGAATTAGCCTGGGCAGCCCATTGAAGCCCAATGAAAACAAGAGAGAACTCGCTGTTCGGAGATTATTAGCGAGTATTAACAGTAACTATAGAAGTGCAGGGATTTTTGTAGGTATCTACCTCAAAAAACGTTTTACAGTAGTCATCAGCAATGCACATTTGCGGCCTAATCCTTATACGTTAATAATAATAATAAAATTTGTTAAGTATTCATGAAAACATTACAAGAAACTCACTGGAACGTTTCATGCACACAAGAGAATGTAGATTATTTTTAGGTTGCAAAACAAACAGAGGGCATGAAGCAGTGGTCTTACATTCTAGACCTTAGTACGCCCCATCGCTTAGCCTCCTTCAGGCAACAGTATGAGCTGCCATCGTAGTTCCATGTTACATCGTTTGTAGCCAAGACCATTACGGATAACTTTCAGTAACGAAGTAGGCCAGGCTTTAGGTCTCGCCTTTTTATAACAGTGACCGAAGAACCGGCGGCTGAGAGTTAGTCATGTGAACGCATACACTTGTCTGAATGCTTTAATTGTAGCGTCGTCGTCATCACAACGCTGAGTACGCCTGAAATAATTATGAAAATGTTAGGTGCCAAATCAGTTTCCTCGACATTAAAATGTTAGCCTCCAAATCAGTTTCCTCGACTTTAGAATGTTAGCCGCCAAATCAGTTTCCTCGACATGAAAATGTTTGCCGGCAAATCAGTTTCCTCGACAAATGTCACTAGCCAAGCTACAAATTCCACTTCAACTATGGAATGAAATAAAACTCAGAAAGCAAAGCACTTTTCCGCTGTTTCTTGAGCACAGTAACACATTTGGACCAGTGGACGAGAAGACCAACGGGTTGACTAGCCGTTAATAAAGGCATTTCGCCAGCGACCAAATTTCCCTTTACCGGGCGTACCTATTCACCCACTATTGCCTTTGCACGGACTCACCCACTCTCGAACTCCTTTCCTCCTCACTTGCTTTCCAGAAGGTTGCGCTCATATCCAAAACCTCGAAAACTTTGCACGCGTCCTGGAAGTGGCGGAAGAAGTGGACCAAGTAATGTCGTCTTCAGATGCGTTTGGTAAATCAGCCTCACTGATAACAAAAAGTTTCTGGAGACGCTTACCGCAATAACTGCGTGCACTTAGGCGGGATCGGCAAGAGCAGGTCAAACAGCGCGTGAAGAAGGAGAAGAAGACGATGTGGGTAGTTGCCTTGCAGTGAGAATGGGACGAGGTTATCGTGCAAAGTGGATGCATTTCTTCTGAATTACAAACTCGGCCGAGGTTTTTTCTCCTCTCGAATTGAACACGAAGCTCCCCAAATGCTCTTATGTAAATGATGATGCAGACAGAAATCTGTTCAGCAGGGGAAAAATATTTTTTATATTATAATAACTCTGTAGTTTTCGAATAGTTGCATCTCTAATATAGCTATTCTCGACAGTATAAGTGATAAGAAAAGAGAAAAATGAGTCGTTAAGCAAAGTTGGTATCTGTGATACGAGAAAATCATCTGTTATAAGAATGAGTTTATCATATAGATACATTTATTTATTAACTCCGCCAAGGAGGTAATGTTTTCGTCGGGTTTGTCTGTTTTTCTGTCTGTTTGTCTGTCATCAAGATAACTCAAAAAATTATGCAGGGATTTGGATGAAATTTTCAGTGATTGTTAAGTATGTTAAGAGGAACAGATGATTAACTTTTAGTGAAGATCCTTCATCAGTTTGTTTGTTTGTCTGCCTCATATTTGTTTATGCTATAACTCAAGAAGGTATAGACAGATTTTCATGAAATTTATATGAGTTGTTAGGATTGTTACGAAGAGTAAATGATCAAATTTTTGTGATGATCTGTTTGTTCGTTCGTGTGTTGATTGCTGTGTTTGATTTTGTGTTTGTTAGCGCAATAACTCAAAATTCTGAATGCACCTCTATGAAATTTACAGGAGTTGTTAGTAATGTTAACAGACATAAATGATTAAATTTTGGTAGAGATCGGTTGGTCCGTTTGTATGTTTGACTTATGTTTGTTATAAAGTTTGTTAGCAGCATAACGCAAAAAATGTTAAATGGATCTTTCTGAAATTTACAGGAGTTGTTTGTAATGTTAAAAGACATAAACGATTAAATATTGATGCAGATCGGTTGGCATGTTTTTGTGTTTGACTTATATTTATCGCAATGTTTGTTAGTAGCATCATTCAAAAAGTTATGAGCGGAACTTTAAGAAAATTGCAGAAAGTGTTAATGCTATTAAAAGGCACAAATGATAAGATTTTGGTCTTGATACAATGAAAATCAGCATCAATTTGAATTTTTCGTTACCGTTGCCATGCTTGGCGGAGGTATGCACTCTCAGAGTACTCTAGTTTATGTATGTCACGGAACGCCCTGAATGAATAAGGTATGAAAAAATTGAAGAGTTGAAGATTTAACGTCATGGTATCTGTGATACAAGGTGATGCTTACTAAATATTACTATGGACCTGCGCTCACCTGCTAGAGCGTGTTCGTACATTTCAAAGGTGATACCGGAAAGGCAGCTTGACTTTGCCATATCCAGCATCACAGAATGTTGAATTTTCATTCGAGATGTCCTCTGAAAGTTAAAAGATAAAAAAGACCATAGGGATTTTCGTCAGGTACTATTCTAATTTTCTCCCGTAATTCAATGGGGGGAAATGTCTCAAGAAACATGATTTGGTGATGAGTCGTCAGTTCCTTTGTCTGGTTGTCCGCCTGTCTGCCTGGCTACATGACTTGAAAGTAGGGGTAAATCTTTATCAAATTAATAAGTATTTATTAGGACTGTCACGAAGAACAGCTGAATGACTTTTGGTGATGATTCGTCTCTCTGTTTGTTCGTTTATCTGCCAATCTTCCTTTTTGTTAGCACTGTATGTCTTAGCATATTCTTGAGGTCGATAAATGCAGCTCTAATTAGACATGTCTCCCAGATTTCACAGTTCTCTTAAGCGAATAAATGTAGACGGGCATTACATTCGCTCCCATCATTCATGAGGTCATTGACAACATACCTTTTTTTTAAGATAGCTCCAGCTCTACGAATTTTCGATGACCTCGTGCGATGACTGGAAAGCTGAAAGAGAGCTACAAGTAGCTAGATCCTGCAAAAATTAAAGAAACCAAAAACTTTGTTTTTAATAATCTTGCAAAAATAAAGAGTCAAGTCATAGACTCGAACTGTGGCCTACAGCTAACCACACCGCCACTTTTTTCACTTCCCTTTTGAGAGAACTTGCCGTAATTTTTGACTGCCTGGTTATTGTGACACCAAGACTATCGTGCAGGTATTTAGAGCAGGGATGATGACGTCTTATGTACTTTTTAATATTAATAATTTTCAATGATTCGATTCGCTATCTGTGCATATTCACAATGTATCAAACGGGCTGCTCTGGTTTGTCACATTTCTATTTCACTGAGATGCATATTTTGGAAACTAATCGAATAATGTAAGTGGTAACTATAATTTAAGCTAAAAAATGCCTATTTCTATTTCAATATCACGTTACTAGCATAGAAATGGCGAAGAAATCAAAATAAAATGTCACAAAATATCCTTGCTGTTTGCTTTCAATTGCGTAAATCATTCCGTTTACGTAGAAAAGTTTTCCCGAAATGAGCAGTCTTGTTAACCCACACGAGCACGCAGTCATAAAAGCAGAAATGGTAGTTGTATCAAATTCCAAAGAAAAAAAATCTGCACGGTAAGCTATCAATATTTCAAATTATGCTGTTCTTGAGTTCGCAAAATGAAAGTCCCAAAATTGAGTAGCCTGCCGGCACTGCATTGAAGCCACACGCACGTAACGCTTCAACTTCCATGTGCAGAAGTAGAACTGACAAGGGTGCCAAACTCTGCAGAGAATCCCCACTATTGGCTACCAATACCTCAAGTTATTCTGTTCCTGAATTCGAAAATGTCCCAAAAATGAGACACTGCCCGCACCACACTTGAGCTAAGGAGCATTGTTGGGACAGAGACCTTCGCTACTGAGGTCCAAAGATCAGAAAAAAACAAACGGTCTTGCACTTTTCCCAGAGGTTACAAGGACTTCTTTTCCACTTCGGATTGGCTCTTCTTTTTAGTCTCGAAAGCTGTTGGTATTGCGAGGCTGAAGCAACGAGCGAAGATTGCTTCTTTAGACCAGTGGCTTCCCAGGGACCGCTGCCACAAAATCTTAATAGAGGACAGCAGAATTGTCGAGGACATTGCCGTCCATTGGGTCTAAGTTGCAACCACTTTTGTCTCCTGCAGACAACTGCCAACGTCTCTTGCCCCACAGGTGAAATGAAACTGAAGTTTCTGTATTTAGCATGTTATCTGCAGCTTTTTTCATGTTCTGTTTGGTTGTAGAGATTGCAGAGAGAACCACAATATTTATCTACCCATTTGGAGAA
>LQNS02278163.1:9387785-9401003 GCA_001587735.2 Parhyale hawaiensis
CTATAAAGATGGCCACTATGCATATCATCAATATTACGGTAGCGTTTTGTCTCTGCGCCAACATAACGACATGCCATAAATCTTCTTACAGGACGGTGGTCTAGAGCGGCTGGTAATCGATCCTCTTTTTTTTTTCTTCTTCTTTTGTGATATTCATTTGTTTGTGTGCCATGGATACCTAAAAGAATCCCTCGTAGCTTTGTGTAGCCTATTCAGTAGAAACTCAAACAGCAGCATTTTATGAAACGTCTATTCTTCCTCTTCCTATTTTGCTGAGTTCCTAAATTTACGTATCTTTTACACACACACACGGTCTTCAGTGCATGTATACACATTAATGTTCTACCAGTCTGTTGGTAATGCAGTCGATCACTGATATCCGCTTTCATACTCCTACTGATCTTACTGTTGTCTGTTCTTCCTCTTCTTTCCCGACTTGCTGTTCCCATGCGCGTTGATCCTGTGTGGGAACACGAAGCACGTACCCAAGGGGCAAAATCTGTCGACATACTATATGTCCCTTCCTTTTCCTCTCTTAGAAGAGCTTAGTACTTATTTAGGGAGGCTTAAATCTTCTTATAATACCTAATAATAAATCAGTGATATCTGCAGAGTATACACACCCCACTGTCACTGCTCAATTATTAAGGCTGTAAAAATAGGTATAAAAACTAATGTTAGGCATTGCTGATACCGATTGCTGAAATCTAATTGTATATTGGCTCTCGGAAAGAGACCTAAAATTTAAAGCAGCACTGTGTTTAAAAATTAAAATTTCTGAGATACAGTTTATTTAGATGAAGGTTTCGACTACACTTTATCAAGCGTACATAATTCATAAATACACGACAGCCGTCCACACGAAGATTTCTTGACATTGTCATATGGAGTCTCTGCAAGACTAAGTAGTTTGAACTGCAGTTTATCGAACGACGTATATAAACCATAAAGCCACGATATTCGTCCGCATTAACTTTTTTTGGCTTTTACTGATTCAAGTGAGCAAACACATCACTTCGGGCACTGCCTCCAATCGATGTTGATGGCGTTTTCCAATGGGTAGAATGCAGCTGTTCTTTATTAGATTGAACTCGATTAGGTGCTACATAATAGACAATCCAATAGGTCCATTCCCAGAGAGTGAGCAACGCCTAGGCGGTAGCTTCTTTTTATCACTGAGGAGACTCATGCATAGTAACAACATTAGCACTTATTATGTTTCGCCTGACGATGATAAAGATAAAAAGTCGTCCCAGAGCAGCACGCTGACCCGTGCGCACTGGCTACAAACTCTCCATTCTGTGTGCGCTCATCACTGTGCGTGCGTTCAAGTAAGCTTTCTTGCCACGCAACAACCACCTGAAGCACTACAATAAGCATTGCCAAACCGACAGGAAATAACCACTTTGGCGTGCTCGTCAGGCACAATAAGTGCAGTTTTCGTTAAACACGACTAGGCCACGAAGTAGGTATTGCCCAGGAAGCGAAGAATGCAACGGGAGGATTGAATAGGACTGAAATAAAACATAGCCGTGACCGCGCGTAGCAAATTTACATCACGTCGACGAGTCGAAGTGTTTGGGTGTGGGACCTTAGGCCTTTGTATATTTTTTTCTTGAACATGTCACCACATTTTTTCTATTTATTTCATCCAATCTCCTCATCGTTGGCCAGCTACTGGAGCTGCAAAATACCGAAAAATGTTGTTGCCAAGTATAGAAAATTCGAGCAATAGGCTAACTATTGCTGTGGTTTCTATCACATACAGAACTGGCTATAATGATGCTTATCGGTAAGGAATTCATATATTCTGTGAAGAGCACTGTGAACTGAATATGGTGTAACTGAATAGGGTGTAAAAAGAAGTTAAATCAGATCAACGAAAGAGAACAAATTCGGCGCTAGTGCTGTGAAAGTTTCCACCAACATGCAATGTAATTTTCTATCGATAATTGCTAAATTAGTACATGTTATCTTAATTTATTTATACGCTAGAAATAAATTTCGCAATTTAAGACGATTTTTCTGGTTTAATTAGGTAATATACTCCTAGGCTGCTCAGCCATAGATTCGTCGTTGATGACGTCACTTTTTCGTGCTAATTTTTCGTGAGTCCTCCCGTTACGCTCTCTGCTTCCTGGTATTGCCCGTCGGTGTGCGGAAAAGAGTGCTGGTTCTGCAGCACTTTTTTAGTGTAGGATTAACTAGAATATTTATCTCAAGAAAGCACCATACTCTGTATTATTACAATACATGCAGGATACGCAAGCTTATGTTTTCCTAAGCATCGAAGCCGTGTTTCTAGGGAACGCTGGGAAAAGTATTGTGTCACATTCAGCTCGGTTTTCCTTGCTGCAATGGAAATAAACGCAGTTAACGAGCAGCAAGTTGACGTCAAGGCATGCATTTTTTTCGGTCTACAGGAAGGTGTGGTGGATTTGGGAAAGTATTTATCTCAGAAACGAGACACGCACGGGAACTCGCGTTTGAGGGATCACAGCACATAGGAACAATTTGAGAAATATTAATGAAACAGAACAAAGTTTGTGAGTAGGAGGGGAACACAGAATTAATAAAAATATGAACGGAAAAAGAACTGTCCCGCAGCAATTTTAGGACAACAAATTGGATCTCCTGGGGGCGCCGCTCCCCTCATTAACATAGGATGAACGAGCCAAACTAACCTAGCTCCACGGCTCATCCTCTTCTCCTTGAGAGACCCCCATTGCAAAGTCGGTGACTCTAAATCTGAAGGTTGAAGACGTCAGTAAGCAACCTTTTTTTCAGAAAAAAATTAAAATTGTGTTTTAATGAACATAGCCAAAAAACTTTCTTAATCGATGTACTTTTTCATGTAGAATGTAGAATCCAAAACTGTTTTTGGTGGTCGGCTCTACTTTTTGAGATATATGATTTTGAAGTTCTCATCGTTTTCCTATGGGAGAAAATACCCGGCGATGACAAGATAGTAATGGAACACCTTTAAAATGGGTTTTTAACCTAACCTAACCGAACCTAACCTAGGTTAGGTTAAAAAAAAAACCATTTTAAAGGTGTTCCATAACTCTCATGCCATCGTCGGGTATTTTCTCCTATTGGAAAACAATGGGAACTTCAAAGTCCTATATCTCAAAAAGTAGAGCCGACAGCCAAAAATGATTTTCAGATTTGGATTCTACACCAAAAAGTGCATATCAATTAAAGAGATAAAATTTTTTGGCTATGTGCATTGAAACGCAATAATACAAAAAAAAATCTTCTCGACAAATTAGGGTCATCATCTGCTTAGTAAGAATAAACATACTATGCGTCAAGTTAGTTAAAGTCAGAAAATTTAAGCCTCCGTTTCCGAGAGGAACGATATCACAGAGGAAAGAGTGAGGGACATATAGTATGTAGATAGAAAGGGGGAACCCATGCACTAAGGTGTTCCCACACAGGATCAACGCGCAATGGGAACAGCAAGTCGGGAAAGAAGAGGAAGAACAGAATACAGCTTGAGCAAGCAGGAGTATGAAATCGGGAAGGGAGCAAAGTCGGCACGAAAGACAGACGTCCCGAAGGCCTAGCTAATAGCTAAGCTAAGGTAACCTACACGAGCCCCCTAGGGTTGCCGGGCCCAATAACATAGGATGGACGAACCTAACTAACCTGTGTCCCATCGTATGCCCCCTGAGGAGTACTATGCGACAATGAAGAAATGTCACATTGATCGTGTTTGACAAGACAATTAAGTATCAACGCAATATCTAGATTCTTGCTCGAATCTACACCAAACTAGCCTATCATTAACTACGTTGACAATTTTCGATATTACAAAGAGATAGCCCCACACTTAGAGCGAACACCCAGGATCAGTATATAGATGACTTCGTATTTTGCGACAATATTCACCTTTATTACCAGCTGTTTGATCAAATATTTCGGTCTGGGAATACTCTGGCACCTTATAAAATAGGCAAGATCCCTCTATTTGTGCCCTCCAGATTCTGAAGGTTGAGCAAGGCGAAACAGACATTTTCTAAAGTGGCTAAAGATTGATGGGTTCATTTGTGAAAGCCTTTCCATAAACCAATAAGTGCTGGAGCGGCTCACCGATGGTGTCTTTCACTGTGATTGCCTGCACTTGTATCGTACTTAATGTCATGATTACGATAATGATGGGGCTTAGTACTCAGTGCTTTTATGAAGCACTGTTAACGTGGGTGTCTGTATTCTGGGAATATGAGGCGAAAATTTTTTTAGACTGGTGGCGGATCTTTGCGGCTGGAACTCTAGGAAAGGAACGAACATTTTCAGAGGAGTGAGGTACGGCTATTGTTTAAATTCTAAGAACGGAACCAATATTTTTAGACGTTATTGTTTGAAGCCTAGGAACAAGGTAAAAATTGTTAGAAAGTCAAATGATATGGAAGTCTGAATTCTAGAAAAAAGACAAATTCTTTAGAAAGGCAATACGGTAGTTTGAATTCTAGGAACGAATTAACACTTTCAGGTGGGAACCAAACAGAAAACTGAAATCAATCGAGTGTTGTGTATATATGAATGGAACCTAGCTCGCTGTCTGAATCCCAGAAGCAAGCATATCTAGCTTGTCTTTGAGAGAAATCTTAATGCCGGCAAAACTTAGGGTAGTTTCTTGTTATTGTTCAAGATAGTTTCAAAATAATAAGGCACTTCCCGTTGACTTCGAGCTTGTTATTCCGTCTGCTTCATCGTCTGAAAATTATACGTTTAAATAAAATAAAAAAAAAAAACCCCCCCCCGGGGGCTTGCGTTGTACATTTTACGCGTGTTCTTGATGCTAGAATCATTATCCAAAGAAATTCCTGCAGTCTTAAAGAAAAAGTTCAGTCAAGCAGGCACAATCCTTCAGGCTTGGAGATTGTCCAGAAGTAAAGATCAACTCTTAAGAGTTTCAAGTCAAATCGATGAGAGGATATAAAATTTTGAAGTAGTCAAGCTTGACCCAATGGAAAGCAGCAAGGAACTGATCAAACATTTTACTACTGAAGTTAGTGGCTCGCTGTTCAGTTCAGAAAGAAATGCCTTCATACTGACTTTCATTTGCTTCTTCGTCTTACCGACAGAGGAAGTAGAACACCTTTTGCTTTGCTATTTGTAAGCGGCAAAGAAGCTGGCGAAAGTGGCTCTAGTCTTGAAATTTATAAAGTGTACTGACTGTAATGCTTCTTTTTAATATCAAGCCCCAGAACAGAGGACACGAAACACGGGAACGTTTCACGTTTTTTTGGGGCAAAAAATTTCTGTGATCATGACTACAGCTTAACGTGTTTGAACAACTCTGCAAAATTGCGAAATTATGTTCATTCAAAACTGAAGAAGACATCCGAAACTACGCAACTAGTAATGCCGTAGAGGAAAAGCTACAGGGGCGTTTTGGAGTTGAAGCAACTATAATCTTCGGCATGTCCAACATAAGAGTGCCCTGTACCTATATATGACACGGTATTATTGATCATGCTGAAGCCGTGCACAATGCAGTATAATAGGAAAGCTGCATATATAGAGAAACGTTCCCGTGTATCAACCTTTGGGTAGGTACAGCGGGCTATATGCGTGTTGAGGAGTGATGCAGTTTATTTTCTTACTTCTAGCTTTCAATTCTTAAATATATAATGTATGGAACACACGCAAGTACGTAAAAAAAATCGTCTTGACATACATTGGGAGAGACATCCTCCACAGCTAAGAACTCCTTCTCCACGAGTCGCTAGCACTTAAAGGTCAAACCTTCCCAGGCCATTTTAAGCTGACTTCTTCTCACTTCCGCTCCATCTCTATATTTAAGCTCCGCATATCAGCGGCCATCGATCATGCTTGCGGGCATTAATGACCATCGCTTNATTCCTCTACATTCTACTAACATAATGGCACTAGCTCATAGAGGACCGGGGTGTAAGTCCCGGTGTCTTTTTGGGAATGGGCCTTTTGGTTCGTCTACTGCCGCCTATCTAATCTAATGTAAGTAGTCCAAATTGAGTAGAAAATCAGCGAAACAAGTGGATAAGATGTTTTTGAAAACAGCCACGAAGAGATGCAAAGGAAACATGGGTTGCGTTGGATTTACGTCATACCAACGTACAGTATACCAAGAAAACGCCGATCCGGTTCATGTTTAGAATGCCTCTTTATAAAGTACTGAGGTTTGCCATGCTCAGCAGAGCTGATAAAGGCTGAGCTTACCTATTTTAATCATTAAAGTTGACTTTTGTGGTGCATTTTTCATAACCAAATGAGTTCCAAGTATACCGATACAGCAGTACATTGCCATTTCTTCACAGTACTACTTTTTAGGGCCGGGTACAAATAGTTCGAAAGGATAACACAATTCGATCCCGGTGTTCTACTAAATATGTTCTAAGTACAGACAGAAACACGTAGGTATGTACAGGCTAACTAGGTATGTATCTCATTATATTTTACTCCCAAAGTCTGCTTCGTAATAAAAAAGAAGTATCCAACTAACCTATGCTTTCACGTCTCTAGAGATTTCAAAATCTTGTTCAAACAGCTTGGAATTCAGCGTTGCCTACTTTCTAGTCGCTAGAAATAATATGATCTGCTACAGAATATCCCTAGGGTTTTCCTGAATGTACGATGTTACTTTCCAGTTAATTTTACAAATTGTGTTAGACAGCTGGAAGAATTTCCAGGATTTCGCTAATACAAAATCCTGTTTTGTATTAGCAAATATCGCCGAGGCAAGATATCTGGCGATCAAATTGCAGTGAATAGGAATTCGAATGACATAAGATCACGTACGTAAAGAAGATTTGTTTTCAGTGAAGGCACGTTGGAGATTCAACGCTATAACTTATTTTACAGTGCTGAAAAATGTCTTGAAATATTAGCTAGAATGCCTCGTGCCATCCCTAACAGCATTTGGAGTCGCCGCGGCGCCGCCCAGATTCGAAATGGGGTTTTTGCTTCTGCCGCGACTTTATAAGGATAAGACAGTCACTCGCAACGTAGGAGGGGGGCTGCTGAGAGACTGAAAGTGCTGAGTTACAGTTTTAGCATTTTTTACATTTAGGTAGGTCAACCCACTTGACGGCCTGCAAGATGTTGTTATGATTGCTCAATTCCTTTCGGCAGTTTTTAGGTGGAAAGACATATATATATATATATGTATACCAACAAATAAAGACACATGCAGTACAAAAACATTTACACCACTCTACTTCATTCGCGGGTAATGAAGGGCGTTACATATGTAACACTTAAGCACTTCATTTGAACTATAGATACTGGCACTTCAGCTCAAAGATCTTCAGCGTACGAGTACCTTGTGCAATGGTCAGGATGCCATGAAACTTTTCTATGTTGCTCACTATAGCTTACTGGGTGTGGAAAATGTGGTGCAAAAGTTTAGTACTGTTCTGATTTCAAAACAGTGTGCATTGTTACTACCGTCCTCACTGGGAATTAAAATTCAGGTTCAGAGTTTGTCACCGTTTTCATTGGGACTTGAAAACAAGGTACATTCTTAGTACCGTCCTTTCTGGCATTTGAAATTCAGGCGAAAAATTTAGTACCTACCGTTGTTATCGTGATTTGAAAACAAGGCGCATTGTTACTACCGTCTCTCTTGGAATTGATACAGATTTGAAAATTTACCTAATGGGACACAAAACTACGTCAACAAATCTTCCATAACACCTTCCGGCCTAACATGCCTGCATATAACACTCCGCTATCTTCCGTCACATTTGAGGAAATCCATCTGAAGGGGGAGGGTCGAGGAGCGGCGTTTACGTAAGGAAGCAGATGTTCGTCAGTAGGATTTTAATTACGTTTTGACTCGTCCAGGACGTACTTATGATTACTACAACTATGTCGTCAGCGCCCGGGGTTACTAAAAGCGGAGCTGAATCACAGAATCATTTCTGAGCTCAAAGTCCGACGAGCAGCGCAGATATCCCGTTAACGGCCTGGTGCCCGCCCGTGTCTTCCTACGAAAAGGCCGCCTTCTCCACGCCTGGCATGTTTTTCTTTCATAGTAAGGTGTTTATTCAAGGAAGAAGATACTTTATGGCTGATGAATGAATTAGCATTGAAGCGCACAGATAATTGTTATTGCATGTAAGTAGGAACGAGCCTGATTCACATTTTTATGTAAAATGTTGATAAGGTGAGCATTGAGCAGAATCCACTACCCAGACTATGTAAAGCAGCTACCAAATGCAACGTGCTTGAAGCGACAGCAGATAACAAACATATGTAAAAAAAAACATTTTATTCGTCGAATATTTGCAAGAGTCTTGGCTTATTGAGGCCTCGGAGGCAATATAAAAGGAGCGAGCCTCAGTTCTCGATCCCATTGAAATAAAATTGTAAAAAGAATTGAAATAAATTATAAACTGGCTCCTATGACGTCCCCGAGCTAGAAAGCTAAAGAGCATTGTGGCAGCTAGTGATACATAGAATCGAAGGCAAAATCTGTAATACGAATCTGCTGGTTGTTTTATCCTGCATCCCCTAGACATGTTTGCCAAGGATGCCTTATTTTATCCTTCTATTCATTCGTTCGATTCAAGGAATAGATAGGCAAAAATAGGGTATCACTTATACAGTCCGGGAGGCAACAACAATGCTGGGGATTCCGCTACCGTTTGGCGAGTTCGCAAAACGCGTAAGTTCTCCCAAAGAGGTTCCATAGAAGGAGGGAGCACAGCCACATTTCGCTGTACTGTCCAGGGAAGTTCGTTTGCTCGTCGATGGTTGCTGCCCTTCCACCAAACACAGACTCTCTGCTATCCCTTTTCACCAATAAGAGACTTCCATCTGTTCCTGCTGCCAATCATCGCGTCAGCCAGACCTCAGCCTTGCCGGAAATATCAGCATCAGATCTCTGTTGTCGTTACAACCTCCTTATTAAAACCCCTTGAGTTTGATCCACATTTTCTTCCAACTATTTCTAGGACACGTCCAGGCAGATTTCGATGCTCTGTGGTAGCTAAACCATCTCTGCGTGGTCTCGCCAGCCAGTTTCACTAACTTGAATTCAGCCATTTCGTCACTTTTTTCGTTCTCACTGGAAATAATTCAACGTTTTCTCCTATAGTACCTCCGTGTTTCAGGTAAAGGTGTCTTTTATTAAGGCTTCAGCTTCGAGAAGAATTTTGGTTGCCAATCTCCGTTGCCACAGCTACCTCCATTTGTTAACTCCTTGAGGTGTGCCAACATCGAGGACAAGCGCAAAGTTCGTGCCTTCCTATAGACTATGTATTTATTTCTTCCATTCTCTCTTACATCTTCTCACAACAAATATTCGCTCTGGCAGTTGGACAGATATCCACCTCTCTGTATCCATGATGCACCGGAGAACCGTGCAGTGCAAATACTGAATGAATCACAATCAGGAAGCAAAGATGGCAATAGCTCATAGAGGGCCGGGGTGTAAGTCCCGGTGGCTCTTTGGGAATGGGCCTTTTGGTTCGTCTACTGCCGCCTATCTAATCTAATCTAATCTAACGGGAGGACTCAATGGGCCTAAATTAAACTTAGCTGTAACAGTATGTCGTACAAATGACGTCACATCGACAAGTCGAAGTATTTGAGAGTCCGAAATTTTAATCCTAATCAAAATTATCAGCAGAGTCATATTCTTGATGCGAAAAAAGCGATAAAAATAGGTACTGCTCAATCTATCTGTACATGCCGACAACATTTTTACCGTGTTTCGTGTACGCTTGCAGCTGAAGTAGCTGATCAGTCAGTAGCGGAAGATTGAATTAATCAGGTCGAAAAAATATGATGATATGGTTAAATGTGTTTTGTGAAAAGCACTGTGAACTGAATATGAAGTGTAGATAATGCTTCACTTCAATGAAGTTATATCAGCGGCCCAGATCTTGCCGCTAGTGCTGTGAAATTTCCACCAGCCTTCACTGCAACTCTCTATTGATAAGTGCTTATTGTTCAGTTATTATATATTCTCTTCATTTATTTATGTGCTTAAGGTATAAAATTTGCACTTTACGGCAATTTTTCTTGCAAAGTTAATTAAAATTAAAATAGGCCGTTCAGCTGTAGCTTTGTCGAGGTGACGTCATTGATGACGTCACTTTTCGATGCTAATTTCTGGTGCGTCCTCCCGTTACACTCTTCGCTTCCTGATCACAGTTTCTTTGCACTGCTTTACTAACTTGGATCCCTACCAAAAGATGATCAATTTTCCAGCAGTAGGAGCCATAGAATAAGTGCCAAACTGATCGTAAAAGACTTGTGCTTACCGAAGTGGAATCTTTGATAACTTAAAAGAAAGTAGTGTAGTGTATCCTCCTTTTGCAGAATCACGATCACACTGATAAGGCGATGACACAAATTCTTTGACATTTTTAGTACCTGGGCCCGTTGCTAAATATATGATACACATTGGTTTTCAATTTTCAATATATTTTGAGTCTTGTTTATTAGCAGTATCAAGTTCTTGAGCAATAGGGTTTTTTCAATTAACAAAAGGCTCGCAGCATAGCACCTCACTTGACAAAACTGTAACGGGCAGTGCAAATTGGCACTCGGCCGGCCATACGCCTTTCTGTTCAATAGGTAGTGTTTCTTTCAATTATAAGTACATTCAGACACTGACGAGCTACGGCAATGGAAGCTTGAAGTAGTCCAGGCATGAAACAAGGCTTAGAAGCAAGACTCGAGAAGCCATTTACTGCTGACTTGCATGCTTGTACGAGTATCTCTCTAATTTATGACCGAAAGTATAGTCCTGCCCTATCAAAATTTTGGGGCCTACCGGCGCCGCCCAGAAGTTAAATTGCCGTTTTAGTTGCTACGGCCGCCCTCAGTTGTGATAGGCCGGCACAGTTCTGCGTGCCCTGATCAGTATAATTATAAACAACTAACTATGGGACTAATATAGCAATTAAGTGCATTAAATCCCCCAAGAAAGTAGGGAATATAGAGACTTGTAACTGCTTCAGATGAAGATTATTCCATTTACAGAAGTAGGTGGAGGTTGGTTCATGCGGTTATGTACTTAAAAAATTATTTATAAAATGCGGATTTCCACTGCAGCAAACGTCTGCAGCTGGCGAGAGTGGTTGGGAGTGACCGCACGAGGTAGAGTGCCATATTTGCGGCAACTGGCCGCAAGTGGCAGCACATGGCCGTGAATGCAACTGGCCGCAAGTGGCAGCACATGGACGTGAATGCAACTGGCCGCAAGTGGCAGCACATGGACGTGAATGCAACTGGCCGCAAGTGGCAGCACTTGGCCGTGAATGCAAGTGGCCGCAAGTGGCAGCACATGGTCGTGAATGCAACCACTGGCTGCAGGTGGCAGCAAGATCAACTGGCCCCAAGTGGCCGCCAACGTTTGAAAGTGCCTGCCACGCCTGGTACCAAGTCTCCAATTCTCATAACAGAAACTCACCTTGTACCTGAAAAACAGTGTTATCTTCAAACCAGCACGCCTTTACGTGCACCAACGAAAGAACCTGCAGCAGCCGTGTTGTCTCAGCACAGCAAGGCAACAAATTCCAGTAGGTGCACACGTACGTGGGCGCCATGATATGGAGGCGATACCTTTGTCGGTGCAAATATTCGGCCGTTACGTGTTCTTGACTGATAAACCATTCAGTTTGAAGTGTCAATTTAAGGCCACCTGTTCTTGAATTTCAAAGAAGGCAATATGTCTAATATTAGGCTTATATAAAAGCTCGTATTTCCCAACAGGCCTTTGCAAATTACGGTAACGCTGATCATTAGCAAGTTGTCACCTAAGGTGCACTCGTTAGGATTTGGTCGCTTTGAACCTTGAATATGAAGTGAGCAAACCATACGCTCGCATAAGAGAAAAATTACGATTGAATTCAGAGTTTCTCTTTAAGAATTTGCGTCCAATCAAACTGGGCGTTTGATTCGAAACCGCAGTTGCGTTTAGGCTTTAATTGATGCACTTTGCTTATGAACGAATCAAAGCTAAAGCTTGCTCATACCCAAATCTGAAATGCTAAGTTGATTTAAACTTTACAGAGGAAGTTAATATTATGTTCATATTCTTCCAGGCAGAAGGTGTTTGCAGGTTATGTATTATGCAATAGCACTGAGAAAAGTAACGCACGCTCTGGTCTCGAGACCGGTGCACGTTGGTGTGCACTGGCAGTTGATACTTGGCGTGCCCAGTGCACGCCAAGGCGAGCTGGTTTTGGGACAACTGCACGGTTGACTTTTCTGATAGAAGTGTTATCCTAAATCCTGTCCATCAGAGCAGGATATATCTATATTGGGGTGCTTGTGAAGAATGAAAACTATTTTTTGTGTGTTCTATGAGCACGGCAAGGCAGGTATACCCCGTCGTTAGAAGGTAATAAGTTGAAATATTACGACAATGTTTTTATTAGCTTACTCTGAGAAAAGGGATAACCCAAAGCATCATGAACTTCTGTGTACTGACGGCCAATATACCTGCCTTCGTAAATGTGCAACACGAGTAAGTAAAGCATGAAGTCATGTAAGGTACTGTGGTTGGTCCAATACTCTTCATTGTCGTGATCAGTGACAAGGCACACCAATGCAAAGTTACCGTTTCCTCATCATTTGTGGACGACACACGAATAGAGCTTATGGGGCAATTGGATTTATCCAACATCTTTCTCTGGTCTTCGGACAACAATATGACCTTCAACGAAACAGAATTCGAGCTGTTCCGATACAAAAAAACTCCTCCTCTATAGAATCAATATCTTACATGATCAGTGTTTGGAGTGAAATCGAAAGAAACTTTTTGCAGACCATGAAGTGAGAATGCACGATAATGCTACATTTGGCGGCCACGTGATTAAAGCTGTAGCCGTTGTCTGTGCAACTGTAACCTAATAAGAATAAGATGCATACTCTTGTATACTATGTAATACTTCAATCTTGTAATGTTTCCATGAGAACAAAATAAAGTTTATTATTAAAATACTCACCAAATGCAAAATAACTAGTACTGCCTAGGATAAAATAGTGTTAACCTATTTGAATACCAGGCAAACGCAAGACATAGAACGCTTCGAGGCTAACCATGCAGGGGTCATTCACAGCCAAACTCCGAGGCATGCAAGATTAAACCTATCACGATGGAGTTTCCCACTTCCAGGTGTACTCAATTCAGCAAAAAATCAAGAGCTTTACAATTATATATGTGTGTAATATTCTTGAATTAATTACAGTTAATGCCAACCAGGGAGGGGG
>LQNS02278163.1:9406929-9419003 GCA_001587735.2 Parhyale hawaiensis
AGTGGGCAGTCATGTGGAATGTTCACTTCATCTATCAACCGAAGGGCCTACTTAGTATTTAGAGTGGGCAGTCATGTGGAATGTTCACTTCACCTATCAACCGAAGGGCCTGCTTAGTATTTAGAGTGGGCAGTCATGTGGAATGTTCACTTCACCTATCAACCGAAGGACCTACTTAGTATTTAGAGTGGCCAGTCATGTGGAATGTTCACTTCATCTATCAACCGAAGGGCCTACTTAGTATTTAGAGTGGGCAGTCATGTGGAATGTTCACTTCACCTATTAACCGAAGGACCTACTTAGCATTTAGAGTGGGCAGTCATGTGGAATGTTCACTTCATCTATCAACCGAAGGGCCTACTTAGTATTTAGAGTGTGCAGTCATGTGGAACGTTCACTTCACCTGTCAACCGAAGGGCTTACTTAGTATTTAGAGTGGACAGTCATGTGGCATGTAGTCTGCGGAAGGGATTAGTAAATCTTGGTGGAAGTAAGAAAATATATGTCGTAAACTACTATTGTGTAGGTGTGGCGAAGATACGGTATCACATATAATAAGCACAAGGATATCTGTAACAATTGTTTTTTCTCATTATTCGTTGCATGGAAAATATGTTACTGTGGTACAATAGGGTATGATAGTGTATGCAGATGTCTATAATAGATATTTATTTTAGCGGGTCATGATTTCCCTGGAAAATCACATTAACCCATGCTGTGAATAACTATTAACTTAGATCATTTTTCCATTTGATGAACTATATGATGCTTTTCTCTTTTCTCCTGTCCTCTATATCCTGCTAAGATAATGGCAATAGCTCAGTGAGGGCCGGGGCGTAAGTTCCGGTGCCTCTTTGGGAATGGGCCTATTGGTTCGTCTACTGCCGCCTATCTTATCTAATCTAATCCAATCTATTCTGAGAGGGTAGCATCTCCAACAATGCGTTACATGCATGATAAAGGATGACCAAGTTGGGAAGAAACGAACTTTGAAAAAATTTCCCATTCTGAAGAGTAAAATGTCTTTAATGAAAAGTACTTGTGGTGTATTAACTGAAGAAGTTCAGCGAAAACCCACTTTGAAGTCTAGAATATAATAATAATAATAAAGACATACCATATTTCTATGCAAAAATGTATCTATATGTATATCCATCAATTCATATGAAAAACTTTATTTTTCCAGAAGTCGTAAAGAATAGTCCCTGTCAGGAAAAACTGAAATTGAATTAAGAAAAAAAAAATATTATAAAGCACCTTTCATTCCGTGAAAGTCAAATTTAGGTATGTCTATCATCGCACGAATCATCTAGAAATCTATATGGCATTATTAAGTGTCGAGAATGTTTCTGTAGCCTATTTGGGCCATGCATGGAAGACGTAGAAGTTTCTTGGTTTGAATTTTTTTTATAATTCGCGATATTGCCGTGAAGAGCTGCCGAAATGGAAGGAAATTTATTATTCAACGCAAACGTTATTTCAGAAAACTGCAAGTAAATTGTTGAAGCTTTTGAACTTACTACAGAGGAGGTAGGAACAGTCCCAGGATTAGACTCTTGAGCGCAGAATACAGAAAGTTGAGTCTGTTTGCAAAATCGGTGAATTTTTTGAGGGGTTCTTGGCTTACTGAGTCGGAATTCAGCATTCAGACGCTTTTGCGGGTACTGACACTAAGATGGAGATGGTTAGAGGTTCACAGTTGTCGCATGAGAACCTTCCGTCTTTAACGTTATAGCTCTCACAATCTATGGTCGACTGTAGCCTCTGAGGCCAGTAAGCATTTATCTGCAACACGAACCACCATATGTGGATTTCCCAGTTGAGCTGTGTGGTAAAAATGACTTTATCCTTCTTTTGCCTTAGTGCCGGCAAGGACCGCCTGGTCACTTTTTAAATGTACGTAATCACCGTATAAGGTGCACTCACATAAGAAGTTACGTTCCTCATATTAGGTTTTTAAACTACATTCATATAACATAGCAAAACTCTTATCAGGCACGTAGGATGTATGTTAGCCACCCATTTAATTTTCATTTCCTTTGATATTCTACTATCGTATGTCTTTCGTAGTTTTTAGAATTCGTGACACGGAACACCTTTGCTAGATTTTCATTTATCTGACGGCTACAGTAGGATAAAATTTCAACACCTATAAGGTATATATATATATATATATATTTTAGCCCGCATCCCCTACCTTATATGAAGTTCACTTACAGTGTTAAATGGGTTAAATGTTGGGCGCACCTCACGAACAATAATAGAGAGCGGTGCTCCCAATGTACGAGCGATCGCAGCGGTCACACTTATAATTATACACTACTGAGGAGCGCACCAACACATCGGATACCTCTCTTCGATTAAAAAATGAGGCTAGCTTAAAATGGTTCCTAAAATATATACATGGGTCAACACCAACACAAAGGTACTTGTTTTCGAACGGGTCAACTTTTAGCGAAACCCACCAAGTCTTCCATCCGTGACCATTGTACAAATAGTGATCATGTTTTTAGCACCAACAATTTTTCTATTTTAGACGCTACCCAGACCACTGCTGACCTCCGCATTTTAGAATCATTGTATATTTGTAAACGTAGACCGGAGCTGAACGAGTGCTCATTGGCTGTGAAGCTCTCTATCATTTCATAGATAATTCATGTTTTTTAGCGGTTACTTTTGAGAAATTAATATTCGTTATTCTAAGCCACCTTTTTACAATCCGAATATTGTCATTTTCAGAACACTGATGATGGATTTTTAATAATCCGAACCGCCGGGTTTTTTGATAATATTCGTAATCACGGGAGTAATTATATCTTACATATACTCCTTGGGTCAAAGGAGAGAGAGGCTCAAGCCTCCTATAATCCAGCAGAACGAATGCATTTGGGGCTAATCTGAACCCGAATTACGAATAAAAATGCCAAATTGGAACTGGCCTTTTATCTTTCAATGTTGTTTTTCCTGCCTCAGTCTTGTTTTTAACCTATCTCTGCATGAATCTGTTTATCTATCTAAATCTTTTCCCTACACAATGCGTAGCAGCAGTCTTTGTTCAGCTCAATAGGAGCGTCAGGTAATAACGTGCCCTAGAATAAGCTTGGCCTTTCATTTAGATTATAAAGACTATGATGAATAGTGGCGAACGAGTAAAAAATAGCGTATTTACAATACTTAAATCTTGTACTCCCACCAACAAAAGCACGACTTCGGTAAAATGGAATCTCTCGAACCGCGATAGCTGTACTGTGCGGTATTATGACGCCCGTCGAACGTGAAGTATCCCGTTAATTCACGGTAGAGGTTTGTGCTTCAGAAAAGACTGAAAAAAGTAATAGAGCAGAGATTGCAGTAGCTATTTCATGGCTGAATTTGAAAAAAAGAAAGATTCATATAACTTTAATAAAGTTACAGACTATTTAAAGTTAATGGTAATAGTATGTACTCAAAAGAATCGCACACATATAACTTGGCCGGGGGTGTTGTAGCTACATACGTCATGGCGGAAATTTGCTAAAAAAAAGACACACATAACTATCATAAAATGACAAATAATTTAGTAATTACGGTGGAAGAGAGTGCTTAAAGAAAAGAAAGTTATACCAGACAGTAATAAGACCCTGTCTGTAGCGGTTAATTCACGACTGAGTCTGGAAAAAGAAAAATACAGAGAATCAAAATTCAGAGTTGGTAATGTTCATGGTGGAGGTAGGTGCTTAAAATATGGCGACGCACAGGAATGGCAACACTGGAGATGATATTGAAGTGAATTCATTGGTAAGGTTCAAATTAACTCTGTCCAACCTAGCGCTAACCAAATGTAACCAATACCAGAGCAACTAAATTACGTCTAACCTTGCCCAACAGCACTTATGGTAATTCAATTTAATTGAACTCAACCTGGAGCTAGTTCGATTAGCTCGTCAAAGTCCCTTTAAACTAACCAAAAGGTGATCCAAAACTTCTGACGGAAGCCTTCGTTTCCCCCTAAATAATCAAGTTATAAACATTTAGCTTCAGTCAATTAACCATGAAGCGGGCGGAAACTTAATATGCTTCATGACATGAAGTTTCCAGCCATCTCAAGCGTAATTGGGTTGGTTTAACCTACAACACAAGTTAAAGTGGTGAAACCAACACTTCTGCCTGAGGTTTCAGATGAGTGAGATTGTCTTAATTAGAGTGACCTTGACGAGTTATTGGTCTAGCCTAACCCAGCGAAGTTTCACCTAATATGAGCTAAGTCACCCTAACTTAGGCTAGCCTAACATAACCCAAACTTTACTGAGGGCATGTTCAATTTGGGGCCAAATTAAGCCTTCAAGGCTTGACTTATTTGCAACTTTACCCAGGCGCACTGGCTTCGACCCCTCTAAATTTAGTAAATGTAAAGTTAAATTCAACTTAGACCACATCCTCACCTGGGAAACCCACATGCACTGGTTTGTGCTGCGGGTATAGGCCCACTGGCCCCAGATGAGCAAGTGTAGTCGCAGTCGCCTTCGGGTCACGAACTATGGCGCCAATTTGACGGATAGAACAAATGACCCGAGACCCCCCACCCCCGTCATCTCTGTCCGAGGAAAGCAGTTCCCCACGGCGCCGTGCATGCACACACAATTGCCGAGTCAGCACACCAAGATCTGCAAAGAGCTCGTGTGCCTCACGGGGCATCGAACGAGCGATACAAGGTGTTAGAGCTGAGAACGGAAGCATGCAGCTACCGTGGAGGCTTTTATCTTTATAGGTTACCCCAGGGAATTGCAAAAACTCAATCTTGCTCCGTAAATTCGAGGTTTCAGCAGGCTCAATGTAATCGTGTTGCTAATAACACTTGCTACACGACTCAAAGTTACAATGTCAAAGCATATGTTTGAAGTTCCAGACACGTCAAGCATCGAAGGCTTATTTCAGCACCTAATCGAGCGTGTCTCAAGGCTCAACTTATCCCAAGGTATAACCTCTCAACATCAGGTGTCACCCAAGACTACGATATTGATAACATAATCTCACATAGCCTGATTCCAAGCACCCGAAGCTTCCTCCTTGTTTAAGATGCCGTGAGTCCGTTGCTTCTTCGCCTCTGATTAATTCATGCAGCACGGCAGGATTATTCAGACTAGCTGCCGATTGGTGAATAGTGAATGAGCGTGACCGTCATTATCCCGTGAGTGATGGCATCACTGGACACTCTAAAGCCCTGCGCAATCAATGAGAGTATCCATATATCATTAGGTATGTTGTACATAACCCAAGAGAAAAGTGAATTGTTATGGTCAGAAGTAAGGGTTACAGACACGATCTGGCTGCCTGAAGAGATAATTATTTGCTTCAACTCTTTTCTGGCCCGACCCATATACAGGTCACTGGTGAATAATTTGCATGAAATTGTGAATTATGATCAGAAGTTATTAGTAGTAAACAAATTCTCGTACTAAAAAGCGATTAATATTTCTTTCAACGACTTTCTGATCAACCAATGTGTAGGTCAGTGATGAATATTTTCCATCTGTTTACTATATTATACGCAGTTATTTATGGAGCCCTCGATGTGTTTTAACGGTCAAATCATTTGTAAAACACATCTCTGGTTGCTTTCAAACATGCTCGATTTTGCATAATAAATGATTTACAACAGTGGACAGTTTTACTGTAGCACAATATGAGTCACTGACGAAGTGTATAATTCATTTGTATCAAGATATGTATCTAGATATACCCATATACCTACGAATGGGTCATACAAACACCTTACGTGTCGAAGAATGATTTATCAATACAAACTTTTACCATAAATAAAATATGAGGCCCTCAAGCTTAAAATATCAATCAAATGGTTTATATCAAGGCTTTTTATTCGTTCTAGAATTTATGACATAGCAAACGGCTGAATTTATAATGCAAGAAACAAACTTATATTAACGGTATATGAATATATTCGTGTTTCTAATTTACTGTAATTAAATACAATGCACACCAAGCTATTTGCCTTCCTGCAGCCAGACACCTTAATTTAATTGGAATTTATGAGCTGAGCTTATACAATTTCTGAGCTAGACTATAATAATTATGGGAGAGGTGATGACACATGTGCGGTGATCATCCTAAATATTATTTCATAACTTGAGCGAATAGCAAGTAATCTACCAGAACTCCTTTTCAGCGACACCCTATTAGTACATTGCCTGGAATGTGCTATTCATTTGTAGGTGTAATAACTGTTTCAACGACACACCAATGTGAAAGTACCAATATACTAGGATGTTGTAATCACTCTTTCAGCTGTATGTGTTATTTTAAATATTCTTTAACCACCTCTTCATGTATCATAATGTCAGCATGCCATCAGGCACCTGTTCCTTTTCTGTATCCGTTTAATAACCTAGTTTAAGGACCACTCCAATTTCATAAACTCGGAATATTTACAGTCAGTTCTCCTGCGAACCATAAAGCTACACGATTTTCTAATTCGCGATGAATATTTAATTCCAGTAAACTGCAGTTAAGTACGCGGCGAACCATAAAGTTACACGATTTTCTAATTCGCGATGAATATTTAATTCCAGTAAACTGCAGTTAAGTACGAGATAAAAAAAATAATTTGCGCTTGCTACATTTGTGAAAAACTTGGTTCTGACAACCTGCCATAGTGAAACTAAATTCACTTATTCTTTCTTTTACTAATGATAAAATGAGACCCAAGACCCTGGAGAAAAAACGAAAATAAAAATAGTGGTGATCCAGAATATACGACTGTTTAAACCAATTTACAATAGTCTGCCCAGGAATTCAATACGTGTTTTCTTTGCGCCCAAAGAAAACTTATAAGGAAAAATATCATAAATCTTATCCCTCGCAAAATTTTGTTGTACGAACGTATCCATCAGTGGACCATCACGTATACAAGACGTACTCCTTGTACTACCGTGCCACTGTCGTTCTTTTTAACTTCTCGTGTTGTAATAAACTTCCTGCAAACGACCGCTCCATGCATCATAATAGCAGAACACAGCCGTGCTCATGTCACTCCTGTAGGTGCGTATGTTCTAATAAACTTGCTTTAATAACTACTCCATTTGCAGCTAACTCGGCTAACTGTTCACCATTTCATGCGCATGAGCCGTTTGCTTGTTCAATTTGTGAAGAAAGGAGCAGGGTGCGCACCTCCTTGACGAGCCCAGCTCCGCTTTAATAACTTGCGAATGATGCCTTGGCTTGATGAACCTCAGGCCATTGTCTTACTGCATCGCCAGATATTCGGCGTCATTGGGACTCCCACATTGCAATGCAGGGACAGAATGACGAACTGCAGAGGCTGGACTGCAGTTGCCAGAGGTGCCCTAAGTCAGCCGATGAGAGTCTAATCTTAGTTTTGTTGATCTAGGATATCTGAGCTAAAATTTCAATGCTACTGCTGAGTTAAGCAGTATAATAGGTAATTCGGGAGTCTGGTCCTAATTTTGTTACTCTACGATATTTGCACTAAAATTTCGGTTCTAAGAAAATTCGTCTAACTCAATGCGTCTAAACAAATTCATTTAACTCAATTCGTCTGAAACAAGTTTATCTAATGGTAAGTTCGTCTAAGGAATAATGATTCATCTAATCGCAATTCGTCTAATGTTAATTTCGTCTAAGGAGCAAGTCATCTAATCTGCATTACAGGTTGAATAAAAGAAAGTATAAATGTATAATAGGTAGTTTGTATACCTCTACCAGTCCAATAAGGCGGGTCGTGGGCTGAGAACTACGGACGTACGTTCAATTCGAATTATTTCTAAGCTGGATATGTATAAAACCAGACCCTAATACAGCTGTTTCATGATCATAAAATGATTTCCCTTTAAAAAGAAAAACAACAAAACAAAGTTAATGATTTAGGAAGCCTGCGAACATTTTAGAGTGAATTGTGATATGTAACTATACGATACTATTGTGGAATATTAATTGTAAGCTCATACGATGCTTAGAGTTCGTTAATTACTTTGGCAATGTCCAACGCTAATTAATCTCTAAATAATACGCAATTTTGAGCTAGTCTCTTATACTCACGTTTACATGCAGGTACGAAAATTATTGCATGTTTCACACGCTGCATAAACGTTATAATAATTAAGTAGGAATTAATTTCTTGCGATATCAAGCTAGAGAAATGTAAAACACCGAGTTACCAATACGCTAAGTGTTATGGCTATAATTCTATTACTAACTGCTCAAGTACAGCAACGGTGATATTACGGTAGTAATAATATTCGCTTCAACCATGATTATGAGAAGATAGTCACTTACAAAGTAAAGTAACCTGCTTAATTACACTAATTAAACCTGTGATTGCATAGTTAGTCGCGCAAGTACAGTAACTGCCAGGAAAAATTGTGTCAATCAGTAACTCTACAACAGTAACTCTACAGAGCACATTAATATTAGCTGTGATAGTATATATATATATATAATATATATAGAAGTCACATTCATGTATTCGGTAACCGTATAAGTTTACCACATTTGATAAATGAAGCCTCCATATAATTATTTATGCCATTTCGTGCTATTATCGATCTGGAATATTAGTTCACTTGGCCTCATAATTTGATGGCCACTTATTAATTAAACTCTTGATTTATTCCATACACAGCGGCAGCTGAATTAAGTCTCTGTTGTAAGGTATCCCCTGCTCAATTCAATGCCCAAAGGACTTTTATTAGGCACGGGAAGACCGAGATAACACGTGAAATTCGAGGCTAGTTCAACTAGTGCGACTTCCTCGTAAATGAAGCAGAGGCTGTAGATGTAACTTGTATGTATAGGGCAAACATAACATTTAATTAGTGGGTTAATTCGACTAGTGCAACAGCTTTGCCAGTATTACGTAAGCAGTTATGTAACTCGATCAACGAATATGACAAATAGGGCCACGACAGAAGCGCATTATCCGTATGTAACAAACCTACGTTTGTTACATTAATTTGCCAACCTCGGGGTTGAATTAGTTGTCCAGTTATCGTCATATTCAGCGTAACTACTGTTCTTCAGTTTACAATAGCTTTCCCTTGCATCGCTCTACAGCTCGCAAGATGCTCCTATTCATCTTACAGCCATGCGTTTTTCCTCTTGATGGAAAATTTCGATAAATATTCCTGAAACACGAGCATCGGCAACAACGGATAAGTCAATTTATATGCAAATTAAACTAGACTTTTTATCGTCGATTAATACCCGTCGGTGCGATCGAATCACTGCCTGGGAGAGGCCGAAGATGCGTATCAGCTGGGGCTGCTGGTATATCCTCAATCAACGAAGATGTTTTACGCATTTGCTTATTAGCCATCTCTAATTTAGTGTATCTGACATGGAAAATAGTAGGGAGTCGTAAGCTTGCTTCTGAGGGTTCACGAAATATAAGGATGGTCCAGCGGCCATGATAATGACAGTTCAAAAATGCTTTCATGTTATAGTGTCGACTCACTAACCGTTTACTAACTGTAAAAATTACATTGATATTTTTTGACCAAATTTAATGAAAAAATATAAAGGAATATGCTACATACCATGATTAAATATTATCATGATATCGTGTCTTATCTACTAAGCATTTGAAATATATCAAACTACACCGTATTGTATAAATTTTAGCAAGCATTTGCAAAAAAGCATGCAAGAATTTTGTATTAATTCTTCTAACCATTTAGGCTATATAAAAGTAGCTTCAAATCGCTATTACCGACCGTTTAAAAAGAAATTATTGTATAACAACTATTTTACCACCTACTTAAAAACTTAGATTTGTGCGATCTACATTACATAATAATATTAATAATGTGTTTCTTTCAATATTATTTTTGAATATATTTATTTATGTATGCGTATATTTAGATCCAGTAATTATCATTTTTGCGTAATTTCATTTCTTTTGCACAGTTAAAAATAGAACCAAATACATTTTCCCATTCAGCTAGCTTACATATCCGCTAATAACATGCATAGACACACATACGAGGTAAACACATGGTTTCGTATTCATTGGGATCAGACGGGGAGTTGCGAGAACGCGTTCATTAGCCTGTCGTATGAACCCACCGAGCTGAACGTTGGGTCTATCCGAGATAGATTTTTCAGAGATGTTGCCACTAATTGGATAAATTAAATTCTTAACTCTGTTACAGCTCAGCTTAAGCTGCGGCTAATACCAGAGACGGCTGGTGCCCAAGTACAGCGGAACTTCAGCAGCCCTCACTTCCACTACGCATAATCAAAATTACGCAACACAGCGATACTTCTTCCTTCTATTGTTTGAGAGAAATGTGTGGACTGTTGAATCAATAATCCTAATACCAACAACCATTCTCTAGCCTATCAATAGTAAATAAATCCTTGAATGGCACCGTGTAGCATACCCAACTAATTACTGGTGCAAACCCGGTAGCATATTCTACATGAATGATCATTCCCAATCGGAAATTTATTGGCATTTAATCCGATGTTATATGATACCGCTTACTATATTTACTCGTAGGCCGCCGATAAATGCCAATAAATTTCCAATTGGGCCACAGGAGGAATATTTGTTTAGGTGTTTAACGCGGACAGGCCTTGCCTTAGAAAATTGTAGTAAAATAGGTAACATATTAGGCGTTAATTAGAATTTAATCTCCGTGGAAGACCAGGTTAACGTGGAAAATATTTCGAGCGTAATTATTGTCATTCATAAGAGACGTGCGTGGGGAAATGAAAATTAAATAGGTGAAATGCTTTGAAGCATCCTCCATTAATTATTGCAAGTGGTTTATAATTAGCATAATAGCAGTTGCATCTAAAGCGAAATACGTTTCACGTTACTAATATTATTTCTTGACACAGTTTTTCTTAAAGCAGACAGTGGTGAGACAACCAGTGTTACGTTTGTGCGTTCTCCTGTTCTTTCAGGCAGGTAAGTTCTGCTAATAGTTGGATTGCGGCGTCATAGTTTCTGACATGCACATTCGATTACAGAGGCACTGACCAACAGAATCAACATTGCAACATGAGTCTTCCGTCTCTGACACCGCAGGTTTGACATTTTTTGATCGACTGCAACAGTGCAACTTTCCGGGACCTTGCTGGCACTTTTCCCTTGCACAAACAGGTGCATACTGATATATTAGTTGGGATATGTACTATTGTGAAATCAAGCTGGCTCTGCATTTACGTGTCTGTATTTAAAACGTTATAAGTATGATTATTATGAGATACAACATCATCCGTTATGTAATATCCACGAGCGTCCATGATTCTTTTTTACCACCAAATGTAGTAGTCGTATTTCTATGTGCTACGTAGGTTTATTTGGGCTGTACCGGCTTAATCTAGGGGCCGTGGCGTTAGCTGCGGCAACATTGCACCAAGATACAGGCACATGCGCTTTTTCCATCCCAATTTTTTTTTTAATTGACAGTCTATGGTAAAAACGATGCTTTTATACTTTCTAATGGTATGGCTGCAAACCCGAGCATGCTCCATTAGGCTACCGACGTTTCAAACGATGGTATACCTTGGGAAAAAAAACGCCGTTTTCATACGTGTTTGCCAACCCCGGAGTCCATCGCCTCAGCAGGGTAATAGAAGCGTACTTTTATGCTAATCGATGTTTTTTTTATAAAAAGTGGTAGCCTATCCATATGCTCTTATCTGTTCATTATGTGACTACAAAAAAATCCGATACTTGGAACATTGATGGTTGCAAGATTGCATTTAGAGGTAATTACTACGAAGACGTTTGGTGCGACTGTTTGAATTGCTCCCGTTACAGACGAAGAAGCTCTTGCCTGCAGTTGTTTCACACTGATATGGCGAAAAAAATGAGGTTCACGGATGCATGCATTCAGTTAGCCCACACAACCAAATGTAAGGCTACATACTGCAGCACAACCTCACGCGCGGCCCCTGCTAAAACTGCAAGAAAAATTCCTCTCCAGAAATTGGAAAAATTAATGCGATTCGAGAGACCAATTGGAGCGAGTTCCCGAGATAGGCTTCAATTACGCCCAAGTTTGTCTGGAGCGCGTAAATTGCGCCCAAAAGTTTGTCTCGACGCAGCT
>LQNS02278163.1:9442353-9453083 GCA_001587735.2 Parhyale hawaiensis
CCTCTATATCCTACTAACATAATGGCAATAGCTCAAAGAAGCCGGGGTGTTAGTCCCGGTGTCTCTTTGGGAATGGGCCTCTTGGTTCGTCTACTGCCGCCTATCTAATCTAATCTAAAAATATCTATACGAATCTATATATTCTGGTTGTAGATGGCGTACATATTGAAGAAACAGATGAGAAGCAAAACATTTAGTTAAAATTTTGTTACCCACGACGCGTTTCGCTGTAACCTCAGCTCAACAAAATTTCAACTAAATGTTTTGCTTCTCATCTATTTCTTGAATATACATATAAATCTTCAAGAAAAAACATTATCACCTCTCTCACTTCGTTCGCAAGTGACAAACATTTCCCAAATTGCAAATAATTACTTTCAGCACCAATGCCAGCTTTTACGAACACCTCCTCTAGATGAGACTACCGCGATTGTAGAAATGATAATTCAGCTTTGTCGTTTTCAGAACTGCAGTTCCCTATACTCCTGGAACTTGTTGTAAAAGATGTACTCTTTTTTTTTTTATCAGGTATATTTTACCCTCAAACTAATGGTGTCGTCATGGGTAACCATTTCGTGCCAACACTTGGAAACGTCTTCCTCTGTCACCACAAATTGCATTGGCTCCAGAAGGGCCCGAAGAATTACAACCAAAATTTTATTGTCGGTATATAAATAATACTTTTTATATTTCTATATGTCCATAAATTTTTTCTACTATTTTAATTAAATTTAATTAGATCAGATTTACCTGCGGAATTGAAACCAACAGCAAACTAAACTTATAGGCGTAACTATTGAAAAGGAAAACGACCACCTCACTTGAACTTTTTCCGCAAGAAGACATTTTAAAACTAACTTTGGCTATAATGTTAGCCGAGAAGTGAGTTTGCTTAGCAATTAAGTGTCGCTAGCAAAGCATCTGATAACTCTTCAAGTTTCCAGTAAAGTAGAACTCTAAAATCTACATAGTTGAGTCTATATATATTGAGTTGTATCTTTATAAAAGAAACAACTCAATATTTAAAGACTTTGTCCAGCATATAGGGAACAAAAATAAGAGTGTATGCCTGCTTTAGTACATGAATTTAGCCATAGAAGACTGAGATTATTGATTATTAGCCTGAAGTGTGAACTATCATTGGGTGTCAGGGTAAATTCTTTGTTATCATAAATTTATATAAAGAGTCAAGTCTGTACTCGAACTAAGTTCTATTTATCTTTTTTTTTCTGTTAAATACCCAAGGAATGACGGATAAGCCGCATGTCTGGATAATGCAAAGTATTGATAGGACAATATCTATATAATCAATATAATTATTGCACGGATACCTCATCTAGTAAATCCTAAGAACTATTACTATTCTTCTATACTTGAGTGCTTGCTAAGTTATCGATTTTTTTTTTCTTAGCTTTGGCCATCAATATTTTCTTCCAGTCAGTTGAGAATACTTTGTTGTAGCACCAGTCATTGCAATTACGTTCTATATAAATTGCTTTATAAAAGACTTGTAACAATAGCCATTAAAATTAATGAGTATGCTATTCAATTAAATTGGAATTAATTCAATGTTACAGTGCTATTCAATGTATGAGCTCCTCAAGATCTCATTAAAGTCACTCTATAGCTGAGACGCAGGCTAGATGCCGTCTTGACTCCAAATGGAATCGATTTCAGAGCTCATTTATGGAATATTCCAAGATGTGTTTGGAATGACATGGAAATTACGATGCCATCACAGTAATTATCAATGTGTTTCTGCTTTGTTTATCATTCCAAGACTTTCGCAACCGGTACTGTGCTTCGATGCTGAATTGCCCGGAATGTTATTTTTTCACTCGCCTTCGTCTTAGCTCATTTCGTGATTACATGGATATTGCATCTCTCTTTCACAGTGGCATAATTTTCAAAATCATTTTTCACTGGCATGATTCTTACACAAATTTATTTTGTAATCGCAAAAGATTTACAGTTTTCTTCCATAATAACTGCCAGTGTCATTTCTGATTAGATAATTCCTTTCCAAATTCATTTTGCAGTAGTATAAGTTTTGCAGTTTCATTAACAGTCGCGTTACTTTTCCATAATTTCTCTTTGAAACGATTCCTCTTGAAATTCATTGTGAAATCGTTACGGAGTTAACACATACGAATTTGGAGCGAATCAATGTCGATACTGCATCTTCTATCACGTTTTTGTTTATCCAAATGCTATCACCAGATCAGCAGCGAGCCTTCTTAAAATGAACAAACTCGCTAATCAACCGTTTTTGAGGATTCAGTGTCTTTCTCGGTTCACTGCGAAGCCAGTAGTGAATCGTTTTAATTTCTTCAACTCCCATCGCAATCAGCTACAAACTGCAGGAAAAAAAAAACAACTTGCACCCACTCAAACAGATGAAGCTATAGAGTCAATACCAAATTAAGTTTCCGCATCAATGCTCCCTCACGGGTTTCCATTCAAATAACTGTTCAGTTTTCTGTATAGGGCCCAAAGCTATTGACTTACCGAGCCCTCTCTATTCAGAAGCCTATCCATTACTTTCTCAACGCGGCACAACAGGACGCTCTGCCCTCCAGCTCCGTTGTGGAGAATGCGAATTTTAATATTTGGTATCGGGTCTGCAGGTTCTATTGCCTTTTTCATAACTTCAAAAGATGTGAAGTTGATCTCATTTTAACTCCCATATTCTTCACAGTATGATATTTTCATTTGAGGTTGCATCAGTACAATTTATTGAGAATTTAGATGGTTAAAAAAAACTGTTCTCTTTGTTGTTATGTAATCACAGCAAACTACATTGTTATTTGGGCTCACGTCAATGGGTCACCTTAGTTAAGTTTTTTTATACTAGGGTGCCCGTGCTGTCAAAAATGACAGCAAAGATTTGAGTTGACCACTCTCCATTTACTATACGCCCTTGTCACTAATATACTTCTGAAGGAAATGCTACAATAGCTGACTCAAATGGTCATAAGAGATAGGTGCTCTCTTTTTTAATCATTCATATAAGACGCACAATCGTCTCCCTTCTTAAGTCACATGCGGAAAAATCTTACCGTACATTAGCAAGCAGCATAGCATTACTGAATTTAAATATATTCCCTCAGCGTATATTACTTACCGAATAAGCCTTCAGTACATCGAAGAGTTTGTGTCGAAACGAAAACTCTTGGAGTTAGTATAGGGGGGGAAGACATAACCGAAATACTACACAGCAGCCTGTGGGCCACTTCATGGTACGAGCTGGCTGACACACTTCACTGGCTGGTTTGCACGTGGGCTTGCTGGCTGGCGGGAATAGGTGGCGTAGATGCAAGCTGAGATTTCCTTTAACTCTAAGGCAGTAGACTCATACTCTTCTTCACTTAGCATTAGCAGCAATTACCGTCCACGCGAGAATTTCAGATTTTCAGTTTTCGGTGCACTGGAGCTAAATGGCCTTCGGTATCCAGGTTACAACGATCCATAAATATTTATCATTTTCTGATTCCTGAATGATAATTAATTGCAAGCAGGTGCCGCCAACCCACTCAAGCTTTTCCAAATGGCTGCTGGTCGGGTGCAGGCCAAACCATTGAGTCTCTTATATCTTAACTGGCTTCGAGAACCGAGCTCTTCAGGACGCCGCAGCAGTAGGCTGCCATGAGAAAGCCACCTCGAACCCATTTTTGGTCCCACTGCCGAAAACTTATGTCGTCACCCCCTATACTTACTCCGAGCGAAAACTGCTACGTAAAGGAAAGACAGCAAGCTGAAAGAAATTCCTATGTCTTTTACCTGTGAGGAATCATCGCTTCTTTTGCAATTCGTTGATTAGCTACTGAATTTACCCGTCGTAAACTGAGAGCAAACATATGTACCGATGTATGGAGAAATTTAGAGAAATCAGACTGCGTTGCCGCTCTAATAGAAGCTGTTATGTCGTTACTGTTCCGATTTCAAAAAGTGTTTCAAGCTAAAAGTGCATTGAGATAAAGGGATAAGGATCCCACTTTCGTCATCTTCTACAACCTGGTCATCGATCCCCATGATAATGCAACCTACTTACAAAATCTGTAGCCTGTCCTATTTTTCGCCTATTTCGTTAAGAGAGTGACCCGAAAAATACAAATATATAAACGTATAAATATATAACCAAATAAACACACTACGGCGTTTATTATATTGTGTTGATATATTTATATATTTATATTATAGATTACTAGACTGCCCGTGACCCGTTGGGTCACTAAGACTTATCTTAGTATTTCATTTTCTTCTGCTCAATTCGTGGATTTGGAAGACGAATGTTTCTTCTGAAATAAAAGTAGGTGCGGTCAAACCGTATCCAGGATGCGGTGGTTACAGAGCTTTCCATATTTATGATAAATTGAAATGACAAATTGCAGCATTATCATTCTAAAATCTCGGAGCTCCTATCAGTTTATTCCCGATTTCACAGAGATGGGCTGGCTTCGGCCCGGTAAACTGAGGTTCAAGCATTAACCTTTCATCGTTTACCCATAAAACCTACAGAAACTCAATGCTGCTTCGTAAAATGGACGTTTCAGCTGGCTCAACGTGATCGTGTTTCTAGATATTGCAACTTGATTCAAGATGGCAGAGCCAAAGCTTCTGACGGGGGGTTCGGACAAGTTAAGCTTCAAAAGCCTAATTTCCGGGCCCGAGCGAACATGCCCCTTAATGCACTTTAATTTTGTTGCATCACAATATTGACAATTAAGAACTTTTACTGTAATCTACTCCTGTATCCAATATTAATGGGAGCTGATTTACTAGGGCGCCAACCCCGCAAGTGTCATGAGAAGAAATCGATGTGATTCACATAAAGTTTGTTATTCCTGTGCTATTAGCCCTCCGAGTAATTCCCACATAAGTTTCTCCACAAGTCATATTTCTCCACAGCACGGCATACAGAAGCTCCTGATTTTCGATGGATCGAGATGGAGCTCGAAGTATAGACAGCCGAGGAAGGGACACAGAATCGAGACCTACTGAACTCACATCACTATTGCAGTAAATAACGTTTATACGAATTTTTAATGAAACAAAAGTCCTCTGTGTTTAAGTTTAATCTAGTCATAAAGTTGGAATTTAGCCCATTATAAGTCAGTCCAGAAGTATGGTCTTCCACAGCACGTCATGTACACCGTGAACACGGCCTTAGTATGGAATGTATTCTTACTCCCCGTGTACTACGGGAAATGGCTCCACTCATCGTGAAGCCCCTGCTCGAAATATTTAATCGGTCTCTAAGAACGGGGGAAGTTCTCCAGGATTAGAAACTAGCTAATGTTATACCGATACATAAGAAGGGGAAAAGAAAAGCCCCAGCAACTATCGACCAATCAGTCTTATATCGGTCGTCAGCAAAACTATCCAACCCCTCTTAAAAAAGCGCATCACTGATCAAATGAGTATGCATCAGCTCATATCCGACTCTCAGCATGGCTTCGGAAATGGAAGAAGCTGCTTAGAAAACCTACTGGAGTTTTTCTCAAAAGCTGCAGATATTAAAGATGAAGAAAAGTGTATAGACCTTCCAAAGGTCTACCTTCCAAAATGCTTTTCATAAAGTCCCCCATCACCGGTTAATGAAAAAATTGGAAGCCCATGGCATCCAGGGTAACTATTTACGATGGATCGGGGCATGGCTTACGGATCGGCAACAGCGAGTGAAGCTTGAAGGAGAGACGAGCGACTGGACACAGGTATCATCAGTGGTTCCACAAAGTAGCGTGCTTGGCTCACTTCTGTTCTCAATTTACATCAATGATTTCGATCTTAACATCCGTAGCAAAATCAGTAAATTTGCGGATGATACTAAACTATGTCATCCTGTCACGAAAAGAGCCGAGCTCCAACAAGATCCCGATCACCTCATGGAAATGGAGCGCAACGTGGCAGATGAGCTTTCATATCGACAAATGATCAGTAATGCATGTAGGGCTGGTGAACCCTTCAACCCCATTGACCGAATTCGCTGCTGTCACCCAACAACATGACTCGTGAATCACTATTACAAACAAACTAAAACACTGTCAACAAATTGACAAGAGTGGAAATGGCTGGCTTTCACCAGAAACTTTGAATACAAGTTCAAGGACATCATCATTCTCTCGTACAAGGCGTTAGTGCGGCCACACATAGAATTTACTGTTCAATTCTGGTCGCCACATCTCTGTAAATATATCGATAACATGGAAAAAGTCCAACGCAGAGCAACGAAATTGATACCTTAGCTGCGAAACAAGTCGTATGAACGTCACCTAAAAGAACTGGTTCTGATATCTTTCGAGCAAAGACGACACAGGGGGCGACTAATAGAGATATTCAAGTACTTGAATGGCTTCAACGAGGGACTCTTTAAGAGACCTCAATGATCGCTTGCGAAACAATGGTCAAAAACTCAAGCATAAAGCTCAAAGAACAACTTTAAGTCTGCAGTTCTTTCCCAATTTCATAGTCAGCATTTGAAATAGACTCCCTTCCAACATTGTTGGTATCAGTCAACTCGTTTAAAAATCGTCTTGACATACATTGGGAGAGACTTCCTCCACAGCTAAGAACCCCTCTTCCACGAGTCGCAAGTTCGTAACGTCCAAAGCTTCCGAGGCCATCTTAATCCGTCTTATTCTCACTCTAACTACATCTTTTACACTTTGACCGTAGTGTACACCGCATATGGTACACTTTGTGGTACGAATACTCTTACGTATGATTGGAGATGTGGCCAAAGAGTTAAGCTTTGCATATCAGCGGCTATCGATCATGCTTGCGTGCATGAATGATCATCTCATTATCTCTTTGCTGAGATTCTTTTTCCCTTTTTTCTTTCTTTTTCCTTTTTTCTCTTCCTATTTTCCCTAGTCCTCTATAACCTACTAACATAATGGCAATAGCTCATATAGGGCCGGGGCGTAAGTTCTGATGTCTTTTTGGGAATGGGCCTGTTGGTTCTTCTACTGCCGCCTATCTAATCTAATCCATACACCTGGGAGATCAAGGTGTAATATGGGCATGTTCGATTGGGCCTCAAAATTAAGCCTTCGACGCATGACTTGTCCGAAACTTTAGACAAAAAGTTTGGCTTTGCTACTGAAATCTGCATCGCAAGTGTTAGAAGCAACGCGATTACATTGAGTCGGCTGAAAAGTCCATTTTACGGATTTAGATTCAGTTTCTGAAGTCTCGAATTCTCGAAGCGGCTGAAACACCATTCATCGGGTCAGAGCTAGCGCACCTGCGCGAAGTTTCAAATAAGTCAAGCCTCAAAAACTTAAATTTTGCCCCCAATCGAACATGCTCTATGTACGTGTACCTATAAGTTAGGTTATGTAAGTATTCTAGCTGGACTGAATTTATTGAAACCTAGCCTAGCTTGTTCTTAACTAACCTAAACCGTTTTAACCAAAGCTCACCTGGCCTGGCCTAACCTACACAACTTTATCCCTAGCCTAATATAACCTAACCTAACCTAACTCATACTCTGAGATAGGCTACATATTACCCTGTAGGGATCGTGCACTCCGCTGATCTTCCCAAGCAAGCAGACCAGGTAGAGCTCGAGAGTAAAGACAGATAGCCGAGCTCGGTCAGAGAACTGAGGTCTACTCAAGTCATATTATCGAGCAGTGTAGTGCTCCAATATCGGAACTGCTCGCTGGATCTCACTGGGGTGTTTTGCCGATGCCTCGTTGCTTATAAGAGATGGAGAGCTCCTATATGGCATCGTTATATGGATTTGCTGCGCAGACGATGTATCGGCGGACCAGCGTGCCTCCCCGCCTGCAGGATTGCAGCTTTCATGCGCAACAGATAGAGATGTTTTGGGAACGTATTAAAGGCTTTGTGGACCACGCTACTTAATTTTGGCCTCATAGTGTAGCTACATGAGACGAGAATGTAGTTAATTGCTTAGGAACGTATAAAAGAGTTCGTGCTCAGTGGTACAAGATTTTGGCTCTTGCATTATAAATGCAGTACTAATGAGATGTTTTTGGAACGTGTTAACAGATATGTATGCAACGCATTGTATAGCTTTAGGAATGCAAAAACGGCTCTGGGTATTATCCGAGGGGCGTATGAAAGTTTTTTAACGTCGCTTTGTTAGGTCGTGTTTACAAGTCCCTCGTCGTAACGCGTTCAGTCAAACTGATGGACGCGGCGCGTTGATTTGATAGAAGAAGCAGCAGCAAACGTGATATTGGCGGATGAAGCATGTCTTTTTTGCGAACCCGCTGTGTCATTAAAGTTCAGTAAACAGAACTTATAAATACTGAATTTATCCTCTTTAGCGTTTTCAAATCATGAACAAGTCCACAAAAATGCTTTTTATCGTCACTTTAGTCATCACAATCGCTATACTCCCGTTTACCACAAGAAAACTAGATAACCTAAAAATGTTCTAAGAACATGGACGCCATCTTTGATTTGAAAGCATTGTTGATCGATTGAGAGTCAGTGCTTGAAACTCAATTCGACTGGTCGAAGTCACCGGACTTTGAAAATAGGCTGTGCCTATAAAATCAGGCTTTATCAGATTATGGGATACGAATGTGATTTCAAACCGAAGCGAAAATGCAAAGAAAATGAGATCATAACGGAACTTGCGGCGTCATTTATTTGAATCAAGGACACTTCTCTACGTGCGAACAAAGACAGCGAAAATTGACGCACAGCTCGTGTTCATTTTCGTGATTGAACGCTTGACGATGAGGGACGTGTGAACCCGCCCAAAGAAGCGTTGATGCATGGTCAAACTTATGATTTTTTTTGTTCTTAATTACAACCTTTTATAAGCATTAGTGCCAAACTTTCATACTTTAAAAAGTTGAAAGATATGAAAAAAAAATCATCAAAAGCTCCCTTATCCCTTTTGGAATTTCTGATGTTTAAGACATTTCATACGTACCTTGCGTTTCATGTTTCGCACTTACATCATACATGACGGACGAATTGATATGGTACTTTGATATACTTCAAAGTAATGTCCACTGTTTTAAATGTCATTGATTACTGGTACGATCTAACGAGCTTTGTATGACATTATGTTGTTCACTTGATCTTGAGTAGAAAAATGTTCGTATTCAATCGTTTAACTGCATTTCCCAGAGCAAATGTGCCGTTATGTATAATATATTCTTACATACGTACCGGATACACGTGGTGTTAGGAAAATATTCAAACATGGCATTGATTAAGAAACAGTACGATCTGTAGGACCAACAGCGTCGAACCAAGCGTACAATATTACTCTTGGCAAAAAATTAAAACTTCGATTATTCCACGTGGCTCCGGCACCCAATCAATCAACACTAAATGCTAAATTATGCCAAATGCTAAATTGTCGGACGTATCCAGACGTGAGCATCGCCACATTTGCATAAAGGCCTCTTCTTCTACAAAATTTCGTTATTCATTTTTTTCAGGCTTCTAGGCCTGGAAACTCGGAGACCTAAGTTGAACGAATGTGATTAGGACACGAGGAATATTGATGAACCCCGAACCTGCGATGGGAACCGGACTAAGTCACTTGGACTTCAAACCCGTGAGACGACTTTTTCATATCAGGATGACCTCGCTGGAGATATCACGTGCTGAGTATTCGGTGAAAATTCATTATTTAGGGTTTTCCGAATGAAAGAAGTGTTCGCTGGCCGGAGATGATTACCTCTGCCGACTTGTCGGTACCATAAAGGTTCAGCAGATATAAATTAAGTTAATCATCGTCTTTTTAGTATGAACAACTCAAAACCTAACTTATCTCAGTGTCCTCATGCTGAAATTACCTTAGCTTTTGGCATCCTAAGCTCGCATACCCTTCATTAACTGTACAGTGAATCTGACATTTAGTCCACCCTTGGGGAACTTTGTGTGGCTGTCTATAGCTTTTCATCCCGAACAGAATTTTTCGTCGTCCAGAACATAATTCACTGTTTTAGCTTCAGGGTAGCACAAAATTTTATTAGTTAGAGATGCAACGTATCCTTTTACAAGCGTAAATCAGCCCTACATTGTCAACGCATGCAATCCATCCTCGTAATATTTATCTTTATCTAAGACTTCGTTGAGGCAATCTCACCTATATCAAACCAACTATGCTAGTCAAATAGTATTCCATTTACGAGTACCTAACTGATTAAAATTCGATTTGACAAATCCTTGATACACCAAAGCTCACCAAACTTGTCCTTGCTTATCTAGCTGTGCCATATTCACTTAGATAACTTTACTTCATCCAGCCTAACCGTGCCAAACAATGAGCTACTGATCACCAAATACGGTATATGGTACCGTACCTAACCTGAAGTACTTCGCAGTTCTCCACTCAAACAACTATTTGAAATACCAAAGTTATCACCCTGCTTCAACTAAGCCAGATGTCGTGAAGTCACTGATAGACAGAAGTGAAAAATATTGCTCATCTAAAAATAAAAAAGCTGAACAAGAAAAAGTCAACAACACATTGAAAGAAAATGGATACCCAAACTAGTTCATAAAATCAACCACCAAGAAACGCCAAACACCAGTTTAAATCAGTGAACAATAAAGATAGATCAAGTACGTATCTGCTCCCTTTATAAAAGACGCAACTGAAAAATAATAATAATAATAATATGCTTTATTAGGTACACATATGGAATGGTACACAGGAGACAGCTTAATACTAAAGTTGCATTAGAAACTAAGATCAGTTAATTCTATCATTATTAACTACACTGCAT
>LQNS02278163.1:9456505-9483262 GCA_001587735.2 Parhyale hawaiensis
GCGTAAGAGCTGCAGCATCTCTTGCTGTACCGCTGAGTCACACTGCCCTAGGACCGACGTGTCTGACAAGAACTTCGGTAATTCATCTGTACGGACTACTTGCGCTAGTTCATACAGAGCTGTAGAACATGTTTTTCTAATTTCTAAGATGCCACAACATTCAGATCGCCAGTAAACCAACGACTACTTTGTAAAAATCTCTGAACAGTAGCAAAGCGAAGCTTCCCCTCCAAGAAAAAAATAACGTTGTATACTAGATTGACTGTAAGAACTGTGACGCTGTGTATATTGGAGAGACGCGTAAATAAGTTTTGGAAAGGATGAAAGAGCACGACAACAATATTAGATAAAATATTTAAGCATCCCTAGTTAACAATCATGTAAAGTCAACCAATCATGAAATGTCAATTTGTAGTCCAAAAATTCTATCTAATGAACCTAATCCTAAATCTAGGTGACTTTTAGAAGCTTTCCATTCGCATTGTAACCCAAATTCTATCAACAGGCATGTTCACTTTTCCGAAGCTTACTGTCGCGTCCTCCAATAATACAAAAACTGAACTTCATTTATATCTTTCGATTTGATAATATATTATTTGTAGTGTTTTGTTGGTAGTTAGGATACCTACTTTAAGCAGATAGCAATAGCCGGGTGAAATTTCGTTCCCCTGATGACGAGTCGTGTTTAACGGCTCAAAAGCTCGGGGTCTAATAATAAAACTAAAATTCCAGAAGGCTTTCTTACTTACTTCTCCAAAATCCTAACTAGTGCATTCTAACTTTGCATAGCAGTTTTCTACCAGCACTCCAACTTCAGCTAATCTAACCTTTTGAAAACTTTTCCAGTGTACATACCAAAACTATTCTGCAAGAATCGCGGAGATAATCGCAAGGAGCTTCAATGGGAGGAGTACGCGCAAGCCTTCCCTGGGCGAGTAAACACATGGCTTTGTCACGTGACTGAAGCTGGCGTTTGGAGATCTTAAACTGGCTGAAGTGGCAGNGTAGTGCTCCAATATCGAAACTGCTCGCTGGATCTCACTGGGGTGTTTTGCCGATGCCTCGTTGCTTATAAGAGATGGAGAGCTCCTATATGGCATCGTTATATGGATTTGCTGCGCAGACGATGTATCGGCGGACCAGCGTGCCTCTCCGCCTACAGGATTGCAGCTTTCATACGCTACAGATAGAGATGTTTTGGGAACGTAATAAAGGCTTTGTGGACCACGCTACTTAATTTTGGCCACATAGTGTAGCTACATGGGACGAGAATGTAATTAATTGCTTAGGAACGTTTGGAATTTGTTGCCGGCATCGGCTTTTGGTCTTATTGGCGTGCAGGCGTTTAAGTCAGCTGTTGAGGGTTTTTTGCTAGATTTCCTTTAGCAGCGTTTTGGGCTTCCCGGTGCTGCAAGATGCTTCATTTGGGTTGTATTACCTGTCCGTGGGAGCTCAAGCGTGAAGTTTTAATAATAATAATAAAAGAGTTCGTGCTCAGTGGTACAGGGTTTTGGTTCTAACATTATAAATGCAGTACTAATGAGATGTTTTTGGAACGTGTTAACAGGTATGTGAGCAGCGCATTATATGACTTTAGGAATGCATTAACGGTTCTGGGTATTATCCGAGGGGCGTATGAAAGTTTTAAGGTCGCTGTGTAAGGCCGTGTTCACGCGTCCCTCATCGCAACGCGCTTATAGTCAAACTGAAGGACGCGGCGCGTTGATTTGATAGAAGGGGCAGCAGCAAACGTGGGAGACTGAAAGATGAAGCATGTCCCTTTTTTGAGCACGTTGCGTCATTCAAGTTTAGTAAACAGAACTTATAAATACTGAATTTATCCTCTATAGCGTTTTCAGATCATGAGCAAGTCGACAAAGATGCTCTTTATCGTCCCTTTAATCATCACAATCACTATACTCCCGTTTACCACAAGAAAACTAGATAACCTGAGAATGTTCTAAGAACATGGACGCCATCTTTGATTTGAAGGTATTGTTGATCGATTGAGAGTCAGTGCTTGAAACTCAATTCGACTGGTCGAAGTCACCGGACTTTGAAAATAGGCTGTGCCTATAAAATCAGGCTTTATCAGATTATGGGATGCGATTCGAATGTGATTTCAAACCGAAGCGAAATATAAGCGAAAATGTAAAGAAACGAGATCATAACGGAACTTGCGGCGTCATTTATTCGAATCAAGGACACTTCTGTACGTGTGGACTATGACAGAAAAAGTTGACGCACAGCTCGTGTTCATTGTCGTGATTGAACGCGTGATGATGAGGGACGTGTGAACTCGCGCAAAGAAGCGTTGATGCATGGTCAAACCTATGATTTTTTTCGTTCTTAATTACAGCCCTTTGTAAGCATTCCTGCCAAACTTTCATACTTTAAACAGTTGAAAGATATGAAAAATAAATTATCAAAAGCTCCCTTATCCCTTTTGGGATTTCTGATGTTTAAGACATTTCATGCGTCCCTTGCGTTTCATGTTTCGCACTTACACCATACATGACAGACGAATTGATATGGTACTTTGATATACTTGTATTCAAAGTAATGTCCACTGTTTTAAATGTCTTTGAATACTGGTACGATCTAACAAGCTGTGTAGGAAAGCATTATGTAGTTCACTTGATCTTGAGTAGAAAAATGTTCGCATTCAATCGTTTACCTACATTTCCCAGAGCAAATGTGCTGTGATGTATAATATATACTTACATCCGTACCGGATACAAGTGGTGTTAGGAAAATATTCAAACATGGCCTTGATTAAGAAACAGTACCATCTGTACGACAAACCGCGTCGAGCCAAGAGTACAATATTACTCTTGGCAAAAAATTAAAACCTCGATTATTCCACGGGGCTCCGGCTTCCAATCAATCAACACTAAATGCTAAATTATGCCAAATGCTAAATTGTCGGACGTATCCAGACGTGAGCGTCGCCACATTTGCATAAAGGCCTCTTCTTCTACAAAATTTCGTTATTCATTTTTTTCAGGCTTTTGGACCCGGAAACTCGGAGACCTAAGTTGAACGAATGTGATTAGGACACGAGGAATATTGATGAACCCCGAACCTGTGATGGGAACCGGACTAAGTCACTTGGACTTCAAACCCGTGAGACGACTTTTTCATATCAGGATGACCTCGCTGGAGATTTCACGTGCTCAGTATTTGGTGAAAATTCGTTCTCTGGCAGAAAATGATTACCTCTGCCGACTTGTCGGTAGCCATGAAGCTTCAGCACATGTAAATTAAGTTAATCATCGTCTCTTTATTATGAACAAAGCGAAACCTAACTTATCTCAGTGTCGTCACGCTGAACTTACCTTAGCTTTTGGCATCCTAAGCTCGCATACCCTTCATTAACTGTACAACGAATCTAAGATTTATTCCAACCTTGGGAAACTTTGCGTGGCTGTAGCTTTTCTTCCCTAGCAGAATTTTTTCTCGCCCAGAACGTGATTCACTGTTTTAGGTTCTGGGTAGCACAAAATTTTGTTAGTTAGCGATGCAACGTATCCTTTTACAAACCTAAATCAGCCCTGCATTGTAAACGCATGCAATCCATCCTTGTAATATTTGTCTTTGTCTAACACTTCGTTGAGGCAATCTCACCTATATCAAACAAACCATGCTAATAAAATAGTATTCCATAAACGAGTACCTAACTGATTAAGATTCAATTTGACAAATCCTTGATACACCAAAGCTCACTAAACTTGACCTTACTTATCTAGCTGTGCCGTATTCACTTAGATAACTTTACTTCTTCCAACCTAACCCTGCCAAACAATGGGCTACTGATCACCTAATACGGTCTACACGATACCGTACCTAACCTCAGCTACTTCGCAGTTTCTCCACATACATCCTAATCTAGTGCATTCTAACTTCGCATAGCAATTTTCTACCAGCACTTCAACTTCAGCTAATCTCTCACCTTTTGAAAACTTTTCCAGTGTATACAGACCGAAACCATTACTCAAGAATAGCGGAGATAATCGCATTCCCCTCAGGGTACAGACCGAAACCATTACTCAAGAATAGCGGAGATAATCGCATTCCCCTCAGGGTAAAAAGAGTAATGCTGAAGTGGCGTTAAATCGAAAGAAGTGCAGATTTCAGTGAAAAGCTGTAAAAACGTCAAGAAAAGACAAAGAAAGAAAGCACAAATGCCAAGCAAATCTGTTGCCAAACGTGTGGAATCCTTCAACGTAACTAACGCTAGTTATATCAAGCTCTATTTTCTATACTCTTAGGGGGATTGTTGTCATTTTTAGTCGTTAGATGTGTGTACCTATTAAGATCCTTGGATGAAATATTCTGTCTAAACTTCGTATGATAATTGTATATACGCCATTCTATACCGCACGCTGCAAAAGCTCTTTTATATAGTTTTTCCGTAGCATACAATAGGACAACGAATCCTTATAACAAAACAACACAGTTAAGCATGAATAGGGTTAAATTATTTACTTTGTACACCTTGGCCCAACATCACCTTAGCGTCCCAGCCTCCCGCCCTCATCTCTTCTCGACCGTTACGAAAAGTTCGACGCTTTGCAATTTTCTAGAGAGCCTCGCCCAGCAAGCTGGCAGGCAGGCAGGCTTGTCCACGTGATAGGAAGCCATTTAATTACGCCTGATTATGACTAACGTCCCAGTAATTAAGGGAGAAAATTACTTCCCAGAGCGCGCACCTTCCACTTCAACGCTCATATTTTCTCCGGTTCACCAAGGAAACGAACCAAAAAAGAACGGGAGCTTGAATTGCTGCAAGAGGTAGTGATGAAAAAATCGTGGCTTCAGGGGTATTGTGAATTCGTTTGAGGGTGTGTTGAGAAGTCGATGGCTTTAAAGGTATGTTAAAATTTTTGTGTCTGTGCTGAAAAAGTTCATGGCTTCAAGAGAATTGTGAAAGTGGTCAACGGAGTACCGAAAAGGTTATGGCTGTCAAGGTGTTCGGAAAGTATTGAGTGCGTTGTGAAATTTTATTTTGAAGGTATTTAAAGTTGTTTTGAGGGTGTGTTGAAAAGTGTTCGGCCTACGACAGCATGGCAGGATGAACTGAAAAGGGCATGGTCTTAAGGGCGTTTGGGAGAAAGTGCGAGCGTGTGGTAGGGAATTTTTCTCTTGAACGGTACTGTGATAAAAACTGCATAGGGTATTGAAAAGTTCATAGATTTAATTCTACGTGTACTTCTACTTAAAATGTGGGTTTCGCGTTGGAAAAGCGTGATTTAAGTCATCGTTTCTAAATTACGCTTGCGCTTATTCGAATGAAAATATTGTGAGAATACACGTAGTTCAGCAAATTCATTGCTGTAATAATGTAACGAAGAAATACAAGGACGATCTGCAGAAGTCAGGTTCTAAAATTAACGTGAGTCATAAAAGTGTGGGCCAAAAAATAGACGGATTTAAAGCTCGGCCTTAACTCCTCAATAAACTGTACTAAACTGGGTATATTTATCCAGCAGTTCCTAACGTTTGCATGTTATTCCCACCGAACTGTAATTAGATCTCATAAAAAATTAGTATGGTAACCCCTCCCGCACTAATTTTTTTACGAAATCTTCACAGTTCAGCTGGAATAAGATCATATAGGACTACTTCAATGGTAAGTTTTTATTTCGTTCACATTTCTAACCTTTGTCAGACTCATGCTAACTCAATGAAATTTTAGCAAAGGAAAGTTCAATCCTAGAGCAAATAAGCTAGCCAACATAATATGCATTGTTTTCGATAGGTGTTCATTGGTAACGAGAACAGAGGCTTCCACCAGGGGGGCGGAGGGAGCAGGATTACACCTTCTACGGGGTTCGAAATGCCCCTATTCGGGAGTGCAAGTTCTTGGATTATTTTCATGCTGTTCATAGATAAGTTGAATAATTTTTTTGCAGAACTTTAATAGAAATTTCATCTTTTTGTCATATGAGCTTTTTATTTTGTACAAGATGTGAAAATAGGGTTAAAAATTGCTAGAGGTGCCACACTTAGATGAAGGTTTGGGTGTAAAAGAAAGTTCAGGAAGAGGTTGGAACTGTTTGATGTTGATTCTTGTTGGTTTCGCGATAGACTGTGACTGGCTACTGAATAAGTCGTGGTTATAAATATACCATAAGTTAACAGAAATTTTAAATAGGTATAATATGATTGCTCTGCATTAATGTATAATGAGTTTTTGGTCTTCACACTGACATCAAGATAATCTAATCCATTCAGCTTTAAGTTGTCTGGCGTTCATAGAGACTGCATTAAATTTTGTTCTACCACGTTTGAATCGAGCTTCCCTGTTGGTGGATGAAACCGCTTACAAGTTATTTAGCTAACAGGGTTTGCCTAGCAGACATTTTCCAGTAGTGAGGAAGTGAATTAAGAATATTTGAAAAAATTTGTGAGAGGATTTGAATTTAGTGGAATATGCATGCATGCTAGGGTAAAAATTTTTAAACCGTCTCTATTGTATTTGGCAAAAAAACCAAATCTATAATTTACTGCATCTTTATAAAAAATTATTAAGGGCAATTCTGAACAGTTGTTTTTGCTAAAGTTAAAATCCTCCTCGTAAATTCGCATTGTTATTACCGCAAATTAATGTGAACATTTAGACAACTTATTTTTGTTCCCAAGAACCATTGTTAAGACCAGTAGCCAGTCTCGTTATTGGGTCTAATCACAGATCAACGCTCACCAACACGCTCCAAATTTAACCCTCAGCAGTAATACGCACCACTTCCACTGCATTTCTATTTACATGCACGTAAATTTTAAGCCGTTTCTCAAGGAGAAGATTTCTAGGAATATCCATCGCCTCTTCTCAGTGCTGTCTATATTTAGCTACATCAATCTTTGAGCTTCTGTTGGTCTTCTCGGATCCAGTAGCAGAGCTGGGCTCAAGCGGCCATTTGCAACCCTGTCGAAATAAAAAAAATACGAAAGGTGTACGACTTCTGGCTATCTAACAATGCTGCTGTAGTGTGATAGAATTAAGTAGAAAAAACATACTGATAATAAGTGTTTATATAAATTTCAGGCAATAAAATGAGAGAGATCCGGATAACCTATAGAAGTTTGAGAGGACTGATGCAAAATTTAATTTTTTAACTGGGCTTGTATGCTTAAAGGCCTAATAAATAAACTAAGGTAATGTAAAATGAACAGTTCCGTGATGCAGCATCAATATCGCTAACAGATTCTGCTACTTCTCTTTGAAGATCTTATCAAAGTTATAATCAATATGGGTTTAACCTTCGCACAAGTATAATTAACTGATAGCATACGTAGAACACAAACCATGGGTAAAATACACCCCATACCCATGTTCTGCCTGCAATTAGAGCTTTATGGTTCGTGTTCTAGGGTCAAATGTGTGATTGATAGACATGATACGAATTTTCTCAATTAAAAAAAGAATATGGCGGTTATAATGATGCATTTGTGCCCACAGCAATTTAGTTATAATGGTAGTAACTTCACTAGATGTTGCAAAATGCAGCTTAGACATCTAGGGAAAAATGTTGCTAGATAGTCAGAAAAAGCAGACTACACTGAAACTGAGAGAATATCGAAGAAACGAGCATTCGGGCTTACGACGAATTTTCTGCATTTTCAATATTTTTGCAAAAGCAAATAAAACTAAATGCTTTATGGAAGCTACTGGTACAAGTTTTCGCCAATATTGGAATCACTCTTGTGAATAAATGCAGAGGCAGTTTGTTAGAATGTCACGCTCACTCACGCTGACATCGGGAAGAGCAATTCTCTGACAGACAGACGAAATCTTGTGTGCTAAGTTTTGCTGTGTCATCTTTCCTAGTACACAGACGCCATTGTAAGAATTCAGACCCTAACCAGGAAAAAGGATGGTAGGGGGGTATGCAGTTGCCGTATGAGCCTTCAGTCTTTGACGTCATCGCTCTGACAATCAGTGCCCTGGTCATGGGCCGACGCCATGTATCTGAAGTACCAAGCCAGAGGAGGGGGGTGAGCCTAGTAGGGTGAACAGTCGATTTAAGTAGGACTCACACTTGTGTGTCCACCGACAGAGAGCTGTTCTTCAGGAAAGTCTTGTATGCAAACGCAATAGGTGAATTGGATGATAGCTGATTGGAAGGAGAACGTCTATTGACTTTTTTGCTAATGATTTTTTTAACCGTTGCTCGGATTTATTTATTGTTTTTTAAAAGGGGGGAGTTTTTCAGCTCCTGCAACTAAGAGTCAGTCAGTGTTGGAACTTCATTGCACTTGTACAAAAAACAGACAATCGTACAAAGCGCACTTCTTATTAGAAATGTTGACTAGGAATTTCAATAATAGTGCAAGATTTACCATCATAATTTATTTTTGCTGGCATCAATTGCTGCTCAAGCTAACTCATTTGTACTCTAGCTTTCGAAAAAAAAAATGTATTAACAGCCATGTAAGTAACCGCAGACCTTCAACTGGATGAGTGCTAACTGGATGAAAAATATTGTAAACAATTTATTTTGTAGATGGTTTAATTCTTACGTACCTAAGTGCTTGAGCGATACATTTACTTAAGTATTTTAAGGACAGAGTTAATGTTGAAATTTATGTGCAAGTCGGGCAGGTAAGAGTGCGATGAAATAACAGTAATGAAAAACATTGGTTAAAAATAATGTAGGTTCACAGCAGCAATGTTGAGGCTGCAGTTGACCGTGAATTCCATCGAGATTTCGAGTCAAAATCTCAACGTTCTATTTTGTTAGCTTTTTATATCTCTGCCATGTATGGTGACGGCACGTACCTTAAAGTGACGTGCATCTGGACGGATTCTTTTTCATGCAGCATAATTCACTAGCTGTCTCCAAATGTCGTCAATGAAATTGTTGAACGCTTTTCAATCATACAGATTTGAAAAATTCTGGCTCGTATCGCTGTGAATATTTGAATGAATTGATTGTCACCAGACTCTCAGAAAGAACTGGAAGGACTTTAGATAACATAATATTATGCGCATCCCAAGCAGAGATATGGGCCAAGCCGTGGCCACCAATAATCTACTAACTTCACTGTACGGGGAGCAAGACTGTGTGGCAAAATACCTCCACGTATTTGAACTGCCCCCGATAAGAAAGTTATAGAGTTCAAAAATTTCCTGGATTCTCATTTAAGAAGAATACCAGATAGACCAGCGGTCAGCGGTTACGTGCACTGTGGAGATAATTCGTTGCTGGCTCTCTCTTTTGTTGCTAACTGCGACCCGACAGAAGGCACCCATCATCGTGTCTCCACAAACGTGAGGTATCGTGACCAACGTCACTTCGACTCTGTCCGAAGACCCACATGTTACTCAAAAGGGTTTGAAAAAAGTTATAGTTCTATTGTCATCATTAATATTATTTTTAAATATCATTAGCAAAAACATGTAACTTGCGCGCTGTCGCTTGTATCTTTCTTCTCCGTGGTATTTTGACCTCTGAAGTTTACAATAAAGCGTAATAACTGCCAGCTTGTCAACGCCAAATAATATGTGCGGCACTTTAACGACCCACCCACACAAGCTCTGCACAAAATCTTTCGCTTTCACAAACCTAGGATGTCAAGAGCGGCGCTAGTGTCCAATTAGTTTTGAAGGTTCGCCATGTTTGTTTGCTGATGGTCTCTTATCGTTACTACATCAAATTCAATGGAACCTGCCCGAGACGAAATTGCGTTACTCTGTGGCATCGCTAGTTATTAGAATGATGTGAGAGACAGAGAGCGAATGGCGCATTATTTCAAGCAACTTTTCAGAATTAATATCAGATTGGTACTTAAATTAGATTAAGATGAAGTGAAAGAGAAGCAACAATGAGGCGCTTGATTAAAGTATACAGGATGAAAATCAATTGTGAGAACGAGACTGAATCGGCAAGGAAGAGAAACTATACAGTGCATCATTTGATACAAGTTCGCAGAATCAATATCATGCAGATGCTTAGTATGTTGCATTAAAATGGTGAGAAAGAAAGAAACGGACTCTATCTTGATGAAGATTTCTACAATCAGCGGAGATTAATTCGATTGAGAAAGCGAGGAAGAGAAGTAGCTAAGTAACTGGAGCTTTGCACATGCTTTCAAAATTAGAGTCAAAGAAGTGCAGTGAATTAAAATAATGGGAAACAGATGTAACAGTTTTGTATCATTTCACAGGTTTAGAATCAAATAAAAAAGAAATTTAAACGAAACTAGAACTGGCCACCTGTCAACAACAACACAATGTTATGAAACAGACGGTCAACCGGCTAGCAAAAATGGTGGACAAAGAAACAACCAAACGGACCAATGGACCATCACTAATGGACCATCACCAAAAGTTCAACTTTTGTTGCCCGTAACATTCTTAAGAGTTCCTTTAAATGTCATTAAAATCCATCCATAGCTTTTCAGTTATTTTGCTGACAGATAAACAAACAAATAACAAACGAGCCATTGGTAAAACAAAACCTTCTAGGCTAAGGTATTAATGGCAAGACAAACGATTGGGAGCCTGATACAGCTACTTGATTAATCTAATGCATTTTCATTTAACCATTTCCCTCGTGAATTTATCTGTCGTTCTCATACCAATATATTTGAGATGTTATTAATAGAGAAAGCATGGTTTAATATGGGAGAAAGTGTTAACAAAAGGGTTAAGGAAACAGTACAGCTGGGAGCGCCCTATAGGGGCAGCGTTGTATTATATTTTCAAGTTTACGCCCCCAAGAGCCCATATCTTTGGTATCTTTAGGGTAACTAGTCCTGATTTACTTGCTGCAGGTGTTACGTCCGCAGCGGCCTTATAGAGCTGCAACCCTTGATAGTTACTATTCATACAGTATGATTTACGTCCGCAGCGGCCTTATAGAGCTGCAACCCTTGATAGTAACTATTCATACAGTATGATTTTCCAGGAGAGTCAACAAGTTTTCATCTCTTTTTGCGATAATAAATAAAAAATTAACCCTCTTCCAAATCGGACGAAAATTTCGGCTTAAAGTTGCCAATATGGTGACGGCCGAAGGACAAGTGGTCGAAAATATTAAAAAAACAACCTCCACGAACGGATAAGTTAGTGATAAACCAGCGAACATCCCTCTGATTGTACTGAGGAAAGTGTAGAGCAACGAAAACAATGTCGACTTTAAAATTCTCGTATATGCTGTAGTGCAAAATTTCCAGCGCAGGGATGTATCATTATTATTTAGAATTGTTCCCCACTTTTCCTGGAACTAAGCGCGTACAAAACAATCCTTGAACATCGAAAGGAAAAAAAACTAAGCGCAAAACGTTTACCATCAACCGCGTGTAGGCAAAAATTTTGCGGTGATTTTTTGTTCCAAGAGAAAACTGATCGTCGATGCTTGAAAGCTGAAGCAAAAATCCTGCAACTGTTGGTTCCTAGAACAGCGGCAACAGGAAACGATCGACGGCGTCGTAGGGAAACAAGAATGCGGAAATTATGACCACCCAGTTAGAGTAAGTAAAAATCACACCTAAAATAAAGCGGAAATGTATGTAGGTAGAATTTACGCAGAGAGTGGAAGAAAACAAAATGCAAGTAAATAGGCTAACAGGTAGCGAGCATTAAGGTAATGGCTTAGAGTAATCGAAAAAGTCGGTTCGATGACCCAGCAGTTAAGAAAAATGCAACGGTTGAAAGAAAATGAAAATGTAGATATAATAAACCCTAATTGGAGAAATTCAAGACAACAGCTGAAAGAACACTGACGCGTAGACATAACACCTGTAAGAAAAGGATACGTGGATAATACAATATACTAACCTCAGTAAATGAACGTAAATATTACAGAATGGTTGTGTGCAGTCACATAAACTCCGTAGATTCCTAAAATAAAACAATAATATCAAGCTGATCATCGTCGGGAACAAAAAAAGAAATGGGGACATGAATTGGGGAAAAGAGCAATACGTATCGACAGTAAAGGAAAACAACAGAAAAGTTATTATTATCACCTTCGCCGAATGGTGCTATAACTAACTACTGTAATAATACAACCCGAAAAAGTACACACGGGGATCCAGGTATATACCTAGCAATACATCCATAAAACACGAAAAATAAAAATAATGGATTGTGAGAAATCTGTAACAAGAAAATAATAATTTGAAAAAGCAAGTGAAAACGTATTAGCTGTTACTACTGGTTTAAAATACGGTAATAGTCGTCTCCCGTCGGAGCCAGTTTAGCCAGTTTCTCATGGCTCTAACCGAAGTTACAATTAAGGCAGCCCAATATTGGTCTGAGTCTGTCCCTGAGATATTCTGACAAGTTGCTTGCAATCTAAGTTTGCAACATGTTCAAATTTTTGTACTTTGTTTTTGTCAGTAAGTTTGGGAAGTAAAGTTGCAATGAAGGTTTGCATAGAGCGCAATGTTTAGCTTGTAAAACATATGGTCTTTAAGGTTGTTTCAACCGGTAAAGAAGTTATCGTAACGGGAGTTGTTAATTGGCAAAACAACGGCGTTTTCTGGTTATTTGATCTAGAAATATATGCCGCTATCTTTATAGTAAGTGTTGGGTACAAAACGAACATAATCTTTAGTGTTTTTTTTACCAAAGGGTAGATATGGTCGATTTTAATAGTAGTTGCAGGCTAACGAACAAATGGCCCAATCTTTACCTTTCTGCGCAGATAATATCACTTCGATGGCTGTTAGCTGTAATCAAGCACACTATTTTCATTTTGTTCGTACATATAAAGTAATTTTTCATGCTTATTACTAGTTAATGAAACTCAAATGATCCATACAGCAAGCGAAATTTTTCCTGGCATGTAAATATAGCCTTCAGCGTGTCTCTGTATCTGTCTTTTCTCATTCAGGGATGTTAAAACATGTATTTTTGAGATTGTGGGTATTCTCAAAACTTCCATTGACAGCCTATCAGCGGCATCAGCAGCAGGTCCGGCTCAGCGGCGATTTGACCGCTGGCTAGTTAAATAATAGAGGCGCGTAGCTGCTGCAGTTCCTTCCTGGACTACGCTGGAAGAGTAAATGAGAGCAGGCAAACAATTCATTATAATATTTTGAATGCGACAGCCAGTCTACTGTATGGGGTGCCGGGCTGTAAGGTCCATACTTACGACTTTACCATGGTGATGATTTGGGTCTGCACTATGTACATTTATACAAGCCAAACAAGCGGCTACAGACGGAAGGGTGCTGGCCCACCAAAAGCAGTTCAGCGAGAAGCTGGCAGGCAGGCAGGCAGTATTTGAGAAGCACGGAATGCATTGGAGCGTGCACACCGAACAGCTGCGGTTGAGCAGGCCGCTGTTCGGTGTGAAGGATCCAATGCATTCCGTGCTTCTCAAAAACTGCCTGCCTGCTTTTCGCTGAACTGCTTTTGGTGTGCCAGCGCCCTAACGCTCCAGAAACATGCTTTAGTGGACGGTGCACCCAAAACGGTCGGAGAGGTCCATTCATAGAGAGGGGCGAATGCTCATAGCGCAGTTCGCTCTGAGCTACTGAGTTTGTGCCAATGCTTGAGTTGGAAATTATTCCTGTGTTGTCATATGAAAGACCGTTATTAGTGGATTAAGTAGGTAACGATGATGAGGTGCAGCATATCGGTTGTACACTTCGAGCCAAACGCTTTTCCGTATGCGTTCAGCTATAATATACAATAATGCTTATACTGTATATGTAATCTATAAATACAAAGAGTCAAGTCAGGGACTCGATCAGGAGACCTACATATCATCACGCCGCCACTCTACCACTATGCCCATTTCTAGTTTTGACTCAACTCTTTATATTTATTCGACTGAAATAGACAGGACTGACATGCCCCATGTAGTTTTTAGGTGTTTCAGTAGGGCTTGAATGGGATTCGAACCCAGGACCTGTGCAACAGCGGCGCAACCACAAAACCAACGCTGAAAAGGTGCAGGAGATTGATGCAATAATGAGGCCAGGCCTTCTTTCAGCAATCTCCACTCCTAACAATATTATTATAATGATTACTCGCCCAGTTACAAGTCACTAATCCTTACATTACTTACATTACGTGTCATCAGAAAACTAGACAATATATAGTCTCGTGTGAAATTTAAATGCAAATTCAAGTACTAGTTTTGCGTAAAAGCTGAAGCCGAAATCAAGTACCTACTTACTTGCATGAAACTAAATGTGCACTAAAATTTTAGACTATAGAAACATTCAAAATTCGCTCAGCGGATTTGAAATCGAAAAAATTTGTGATATCTTCAGCAGTAACTTTTTTGTGAAGACTGTGAGCTTCTTGCGTAGTGGTATAAGCCCCACAAAGTTAAATACCAGCTAAGGGTGGAGCAACGTACGTTATAGCTAGTCCCTCGAGTGCGGGAAGCCTGCCTTTTAGCTCTCTTAGCACTGGCATAGTGGTCACGCTGCGCCATTACAGGAGTCGTGGGTTCGAATCTCATTCAGTCCTAATGAATTTATGTACCTCGAAAAAAAATATGACTGTAAGCTGTCTTCATGGGAAATTATAGCTGCTTGTGGGACTAAAAATCTGTGATCTATTTTGGGAAGAGCTCTTCTCTAACACTTATTTCATTAAAATAAAGATTGCACTGACTGTTAATAATATTCTGATCAACATTCTTAAACCTAAAATTCTTAATTCGTTTGTACCTAATACTTTGAAATATATAGGCTATATAAGAACTAATGAAGGACACAGCTGTATAGGCCTATACAAAACTCGTATTGTCAAAATAGTCAGAGTACGAGCAAACCACATAGCTACAAATCTCGTGTCCCCCAGCAATTCGGACTACGAGTGAGACACAGCTACAAAGCTCGTGCCACGCTCGTATGTCGTGCCTGCCCCGCAGCCTCATTACCATAGAGCAATAGACTATCACGACCTCCCTCCTGCACACCTCCACCAATCTTACCAGCAAGATCAAGTGTTGGTTATTTTGCATTTGCAATTCATTACGGCCGCATGNTAATAAGCTCATTTATTTCTCATATGGAGACTGTGTCCAACAAGGTTAGGACACAGTATCCTGAGGTTTTCATGCTTAGTACTAACATAAGAATAATACTAAAAAGTAAAATAAGAGACAATTGGCATTAAATTTGCAGAGATCTACTAGTGCAATGCCCGCATCTAAATAAGGAGATGATGTTGACATTATTTTTCGTTGAGAGGAACGTTGGTCACACAGAAGTGGTGAGAAAAGTATTTTTTTTTTGACAGTATATCCTTACATAGCGTGTCATTAGAAAATTAGGCAATAATATAGTCTCGTGTGAAATTTAAATGCAAATTCAAATACTAGTTTTGCGGGGAAGCTTAAGCCAAAATCCAGTACCTACTTACTTGTATGAAACTAAATGTAAACTAAAATTTTAGATTATAGAAACATTCAAAACTCGCACAGCGGATTTAAAATAGTAAAAATTTGTGATATCTTCAGCAGTAATTCTTTTGTGAAGACTGTGAACTTTTTGCGTAGCGGTATAAGCCCTACAAAGTTAAATACTAGCTAAGGGTGGAGCAAAGTACGTTATAGCTGGTCCCTCGTGTGCGGGAAGCCTGCCTTTTAGCTCTCTTAGCACTGGCATAGTGGTCACGCCGCGCCATTACAGGAGTCGTGGGTTCGAATCTCATTCAGTCCTAATGAATTTATGTAACTCGAAAAAAAATATGACTATGAGCTGTCTTCATGGGAAATTATAGCTGCTTGTGGGACTAAAAATCTGTGATCTATTTTGGAAAGAGCTCTTCTCTAACACTTATTTCATTAAAATAAAGATTGCACTGACTGTTAATAATATTCTCATCAACATTCTTAAACCTAAAATTCTTAATTCGTTTGTACCTAATACTTTGAAATACATAGGCTATATAAGAACTAAAGAAGGACACAGCTATATAGGCCTATACAATACTCGTATCGTCAAAATAGTCAGAGTACGAGCTAACCACATAGCTACAAATCTCGTTTCCCTCAGCAATTCGGACTACGAGTGAGACACACAGCCACAAAGCTCGTGCCACACTCGTATGTCGTGCTTGCCCCGCAGCCTCATTACCATAGAGCAATAGACTATCACGACCTCCCTCCTGCACACCTCCACCAATCTTACCAGCAAGATCAAGTGTTGGTTATTTTGCATTTGCAATTCATTACGGCCACATGCAACCCGTGGATCACTCACGTCTGCTTTATAATTCAGGACTTCTAAGAATATTGCCTAACAAAATTACGGCTGCGTCCTATTCTAGATCAAAGATAAATAAGCTTGGATTTTAACGAGGCACGCACGCGCTTCATCGATTCAGACTGTCTCTTGTGCTGGCGCCCGCTGCGGGCGAGGGGGTCTTCTACCTTACTCGCGCAATCATAAAGATAATAAAGTAGCCACTTCCCCCGAACCTGGTTAGATTAATACGCACACAGAAACTCGCTAAGGCAGCTGTATCACTGACTGTGAACCTAATTGTATGTTTCTCACTGTCGGTTAAGTGTTACTCAGAGCGGTGAGTAGAAATGCATGATATGACAGACGACATTATCGGTGTGTAATCAAGCCAGCCGTTATTAGCATCTTTGATTCAAGGCCCAAGGAACAGCATACCAAGACCTACTCTTCTTTAATGACTCTTGTAGACCTGGATTGGAGACAATGAGGATTTATGTGCCGATTGTTACATTGTTTTCTCACTCTTAGTTTCACCAGAAGTATGTGGGGGTATTTTTGTTAGGTTAAGTTTTTATCTTTTCTATTAACGTTGCTTTGTTCGTTCAATCTTATTAGTTTCATCAGAAAGAAGTCTCGTCTTGTTTGCTGGAGATAATTTTCATCTATTTCATTTGTTTTACGTTATTATCTTGTTCTTAGTTTCACAATCATGATATCGGCTTGGTGTTTTTGGTAGTATTAGCATATTGAACCTACCCATTAGTGTTACAGGGTACTCTCAGTTTTAGTTTATCCGGGAATGCCTGTTTAATTATATAGTCGTTCAGAATTCATTTTCTCTACGTTCGCTCATCAATATTGTGTGTCTGGCTGCTACGTATGCGTACCTTGTTTACTAGTTATGTCTATGCAGAGTTGACACCAATATCATCTGACTTGCAACTATCTTTACATATAAGTTTAGCCATTATATTGGGTCAGTCATACCAAAAGTATGACCGGGATATGAACAAAAGACCGGAGGGGTCAAGCAGAGTTAAACGAACAATATCTTTTGAGTTCCATGTACCTTCGCATATACTTTCAGCCCTAATATTGCGTTGTTCAAAATTTGTTTAGTTTATTTTCCAAGGTGAAGGCTTTGCCTATAAAATTGATGGTGCCGGTATCACGCTTCTGTTTCACGCTGGTACACAAAGTGACAGATGATTGCCTCAGAACAACTAAAAGATTAAGTAGCTTCTGGATTTCCAGTTCAACGAAAAATTAAATTTTTGGTCGACACGATTTACATGTCGTTCCTCACCCGTCTCTTTCGTTTGCACCCAAAGCCAGTTTTTGACACCTGTTTATTACCTTCAGCGTAAGGCTTTGCACTATACTGACTATCCAACAGGCAACACAAAGATCTTGCACCTTTAATGCCTTTCATCTAACAAGTGCTAGCTAGCCAGACTCTTTCTTTTGATAAAAGTAAGTAGCACGAAGCGCTTTTTCCCCTGATAAATCTGTCAGCAAGTATTGCGTGACCTGTGAAGAGGTAAATGTGATGAAATAATCCATGGAAAATCAATATCAGCTCTTAATGTGACTTGTTCATCTTTTGTCTGCGTTATGGTGTGTCTGCCTAAGTTCTTCGGTGTGAGTTGTGAAGAAAGCAATAAGCGGTGTCGTTTTATCTGGTCAATTAGGCATATGAACGTCATTACTGATAGTGGACATTCTGCTACATAGCTGATGTGATCAGTTCAACGTCATATTCTCGGAGTCTATTCAGGGAGACAAAATAATAGGTTCTTCCTATATCTGCAGCTTCAGTCTTTCTAAGTACTCAGTTCTACAGCCTTAATTACTATCATAATTTATTTTGGTGTTAAAATAATCAGCAGGTGGTTTTTCTACAGTTTTAGTGATTCCCGTGCTCCATACCTGCCGCCAAAATAGATACAGAGACCAGGGAGTGAGAATGCAAGACAATGCTACCGTCGAAGAACATATTGTTGGAGTTGTTGTTAGGTGAAAACGATGGAGTGGATGGGTTTATCGAACTTACTCGTCACGCAAAACAGATTAAATGCTAACACTAGGGACCCACTTAATCTTCCGGGAATAGGATACTGTTCTCCACTTGAAAGCCGCGTGCAAGAAAAATGCTAGAACAACTTGAAGCTATCCAAAGATCGTTCACGGCCAGATCTCGAAGCAATACAAGAGTACGATTACCACAAACGATTTAGCTGTCTCCAATTGTACTCAATGCAACGAAAATTCGAGCGATGTACAAGCTTATATGTTTGGAAAATTCTGGAACGTATCACCGGATTGCCGTCAGCCACTCAGAAAGAACTGAAAGGAATTGTTATATACGCATCCCAAGCAGAGATGGGGGAAAAGCCGTGGCGACCAAATATTCTAAATGCTTCACCGTACGGGAAGCAAGATTGTTTAACAAAATGCCTCGGCTTATTCGAACGCCACTGATATGAAAATTATAAACGTAAAAAATGTGCTGGAATCTCATATAAGAAGAATGAGAGATAGATCAGCGGTCAGCGGTAACGTGTACTGTGGAGATAATTTGCTGCTGCTGCTGCTCTCTCTTTGGTCTTTAACTGCGGTCCCACAGCGCACACCCAGCAGCGTGACCCATGCACACACGTGGGTTGACGTGCGGAACATCACTTGGAATTCTTCTGAAGACCCACAAGGTACACAATTAAGGTATAGGTACAAGGATCTGTTTCAAAGTCAGTCAGTCAGTGAATGCTATTTCCGTAGCTTGAATAATATTTCATCATGAATAGTAGTTACTGGAACCTCAATTTTTAAAATTAGAATAGTACGTACGTGGATTCGATTTTGCATAATAATTTAGTCAGTAGTCTCCATTCTTCAGGTGCACAATTAAGGATTAGATTAGATTAGATAGGCGGCAGTAGACGAACCAATAGGCCCATTCCCAAAGAGACACCGGAACATGCGCCCCGGCACTCTATGAGCTATTGCCCTTATGTTAGTAGGATATAGGGGGCATGCGAAAAGAGGGAGAGAGAGAGAGAAAAAAAAGTGGGTGAAAAGTCCATGCCCCAGAGACTATCTTGAATATACGCACGATCAAGAGCCGCTGACATACGAAGCTAAGGGGCATCAAACTGTGTAGTTGAAGCGGGAGAGAAAAGGAGACGGATTAAGGTGGCCTCGGAAGCTTTGGCCGTTAAGAGTTTGCCACTCGTAGAGGAGGGGTTCTTAGTTGCGGAGGATGTCTCTCCCAATATATGTCAAGACGATTTTTAAACGCGTTTACTGACTCCGCGCTAGCAACATCGGAAGCGAGTCTATTCCAAATGCAGACTATAAAATACGGAAAGAACTGCTGACGTAAGGTCGTTCTTCGAGCTTTATGCTTGAGTTTCTGACCGTTGTTTCGCAAGCGATCATTGAGGTCTCTTTCAAAGAGCCCCGTTGTAGGTACGTCGTTGAAGCTATTCAAATACTTGAATGTTTCTGTTAGTTGCCCCCTGAGACGTCTTTGCTCTAGAGAGATCAGACCCAGTTCTTTTAGGTGACATTCATACGACTTATTTCGCAGCTGAGGTATCAATTTCGTTGCTCTGCGTTGGAGTCTTTCCATTTTATCGATATCTTTACACAGATGTGGCGACTAGAATTGAACAGCGAATTCTAAGTGCGGCCGAACTAGCGCCTTGTACTAGCTAATGATGATGTCTTTGGACTTGTATTCAAAATTTCGGGTGATGAATCCCAGTACTCTGCTTGCCATTTCCACACTCTTGTCAACTTGCTGACTGTGTTGTAGCTTGTTTGTGATAGTGATTCTCAAGTCACGCTGTTGGGTGACAGCAGCCAGTAACGTCCCATTCATTTGCAGTGGGGGCGAAGGGTTCATCAGCTCTATGTGCATTGCTGAGCATTTGTCGACATTAAAGCTCATCTACCACCGTCTGCTTATTTCCATGAGGTGCTTAAGATCTTGTTGGAGCTCGGTTTTTTTCGTGGCAGGATGGCATAGTTTAGTATCATCCGCAAATTTACTTATTTTACTACGGATGTTAAGATTGGGATCATTGATGCAAATTGAGAACAGAAGTGGGCCAAGTACACTACCTTGGGGAACACCTGATGAAATTTGCATGCACTCGTCTCTCCTTCGAGTTTTACTCGCTGCTGTCGACCCGTAAGCCATGCCCTGTCCATCATAAATAATCTCCCCGATGTCATGGGCTTCCAATTTTTTCATTAGCTGTAGATGGGGGACTTTGTCGAAAGCCTTTGGGAAGTCTAGATGCACAACGTCTACGCCCTTTTGTTCATCTTTAATATCTGTAACTTTTGAGAAAAAGTCCAGTAGGCTTGTTAAGCAGCTTCTTCCATTTCGGAAGTCATGCTGAGTGTCGGCTATGAGATGCTGCAACTTCAGGTGATCAGTGATGCGCTTTTTCTGTAGGCGTTCGATGGTTTTGCTGACGACCGATGTATGACTGATTGGTCGATAGTTGCTGGGGCTTTTCTTATCCCCCTTCTTATGTATCGGTATCACGTTAGCTAGTTTCCAATCCTGCGGAACTTCTCCTGGGAGTTTATTTTTAATATGAAATGGGCCATCTGGGTGAATTTTTCCACCTAATATAATCTGAGCAATGTAATTCTATAGCCAATATAATTATCGAGCCTTATTTCCACAGCTAGCTAGGTCATAGGAGCCCATTACTGCATGTAACAATTTGAAACATTGTATGCACCAAATATGAAAACAACATTTTGAAATTCTTCCCCTATAGCTCTATGAGAAATCCAGTAAATGAAAATACTGCATTCAGTGTAACACAATTATGTGAAAAATCCTCAACAGGTTACAAACCACAGTTAATGAAAGAATTTGACATAGCTTCAATCTCTTAATTAGTGTGACAATGTAGGCCCTCATAATACACCACGACGAACATAGTCATTGAAACACCTTAACAGTATCTCTCAGATATATATTTATTACGTAACAATTTTACGCGATATTCATAGCGAGTTACACTCACGTGCACGACAATTTGAAACCGCGTACGTATGCGTAATATTATTCACATTCCTATATGCAACGTTTTGAAGTACCCGTTCTTTGTATCTAGTGTGACTTTATTGTAGTATTAAGCTGTGCCCTGCGCACGCGCACCATGTCCCTATGCACACCTTACGAAATACATTTTTCTTCGGCCGTTCTTAACAATTTATAATCCTAAATCTATGCACCACATTAAGGGTTCAACTGTACAAAACAATTTGGAACAACATACTGTACATGCATACGCAACAACATGAAAACCGTAGCCACAATAATAAATTGAAACACCGTGCACATCATATTGTGCACTTACGCAACAATTTAAAGCACCATAAACACCACTGAATGCACTAACGTAACAATTTAAAGCGCCATAAACACCAATGAGTGCACTAACTTAACAATTTGAAACACCACAGACACGATCATCTATGAGTACGTAACAATTTGAAACACCAACGACACGACAATTTATAAGTACGTAACAATTTGAAACCTTGACACGCGTGAAATCCAAACTTCCAGCTCGTCTTCACTCGCACAATAAACGAAGGCTTCAGAACTATCGTTCAGGGGCGGTCTAGCTGGAAACATTGTGCCGATAAGACGGAAAAAATCCCTTATTCAGCAGATTTTCGGCTCCGGTTTTGGTGATGATGAAACGCTCGTCAGCGTCCGTCCAAATTTCTCTTACTGTCTGTTTTTATAACAGAGACTTTCGAAAAGAAAAAGTCCATTAGATACTGTAAACTGAAGTGATATTGCCGAGGAAGTAACATTAATAACTTGTGATGTATGTAATAATAATAATAATAGTAACTGTACCGATTCTGACACGTAATAAAAATTACGTGGATATCTCTTACAGCTTCTACGTTTTAACGAGCACAGCGGTTACAACGTATAATGACGCATTTAACTTGTACCTATTCCACTAAGGTATAACGTACATAAGTCGTACGACATTCATATATTATACCTCATTTAACATGCACCTGTATTAAGAGTACAGCGTGTATAACTCGTCTACCGTTCATAATATTTAACTTTTATAATATGAATGACATGTAAAACAAATAATATTCATGCAGTGTAAATAGCACATCATTCATAACGGGTTAAGTAACCGATAGGGAATATTTAAAGTTCCTAATTTCGAATAGAACAGATAGTACGTAGCATCGGCTGCTCAATAATTATTAATTTCAACAGCAGAACTGCTTTATTTTTGAATAAATTTCAGAAGCTCATTAACAACCAGAGCATGAATTTCGACTGCTCTTTCTTGAAATGAACCAATTGATCCGTCTACTGGCCGCTATCTAATTTATATATATATACAGTATATTAATATATATGCAAAACGTATAGTTCTCCGTCTAAAATTATAAAAAAATAATATTTATAGCAACTAAGAGTGAAAAATACTATCAATACAAGACAAACTCCCCGATATTGTTTACGAAGTAAACTGATAATAGATTGCGTGTTATACAACCCTCTATACGCTACTAGTTTATTGTAATAGAGCGCCAGGCATCGCTCATAAAAATGAGGTACTGGAAATTGCATACTCGACTCACTATTGGTTCTTTGTGTAGAGTAGCGCATATCAATAACAAGGTTTCCTGGAACATAACAGTCAATAGGGGTACAACCCATATTATTAATTAACATAAAGGAAGGGCTAATAATATTTATTACTCTGTCTGCGACTGAACAGTAAATGATGCACGACTAGACTCTACTCTTACAGAAGAGAACGGCTGAGGACTCGCTGGAAAGCGGTACGCGTACGAGAAGCAAAAGTTTACTTACACCCACGGTAGCAACAGACCTTGCATGCTGAACAGCTGTGCTGAAGGTCTCGTGAACGATCCCCTACTCTGTTGAGCGATCATTGTGGCGCCTGCCACGCTGAGTCAGCGTACTTGCTCGGGTAGAGGACGAGGGAGCGGGTTGTTGAACCTTTTACTTTTGCACCATAGTTCCTAACGACTCGTTATCGGTTGCAGCTGTACTTACTCCTCTAGGAGAGTTAACCTATATCTGCAGCACGGACAAGTGCGAGTTCACAATTGGTGTGCAGTGAAGCTGACATTAACTTCCTTGGCGCTCTAGCACAAGTTTTGAGCTCATGCTAAAGGGAGAATATCCCAACGGCAGTACGTATCTCTATGCAAATTTGGGCCTACGCCTATTTACTGTACGTGCCTCCTAATCGGTAAAAGTATAGTGTCGCCTTAACTGTACACCCATTTTGGGAAGCCCACACATAAGCACACACACCTAGTTTCGTTCTGAAGACAAAGGTGAGCGGCTCCAGGGGACTGCATTTCAACAGTCTATCATAGATCATCAAGGGCTATGGCGTCGTCGACGGAAGGCTCTTTTGCATGGACCCTCGCCCAGCGACCCGTTCCCCTTCCTAGCCACGGTCAGTTCGCCCAAAATTTAAGGTCGATAAGACGTAAGCAAATAGTAGAATTCCCATTTCACTGGATGAACTATTTTAAATATCAATCTTGTAAAGTAGTTGTAAGTAATATTCAAACCAAAACGTTTATTTTTTAACCACAGTTTGCAAAATTAGGTTCACCATGGACCACTCGATACCTTGGCTATCCACTGAAATTTGCAAATGAGGCTAATTCTAAATAGATTAAAAACCTTGTCCAGGTGACAGAACGACCTCAAACAAAAAGCAAACGGTTCTCGGTCATGCAGAATAAAAAAGTGTTTATCAGGAAAAAAACACAAATTTGGAGCTATATACCAACTGGGGACGGCGACAATAGAAGCCTGGGATAGCGAAATGACCTAAAATACTAAAATAAATTTTTAAATTTACCATTGGTCGGTGCTCAAGCAAGCGAGTTTTATTTTTTTTTTTTCTATAGATACATTCCCTTCATCTCCAAGAACCGTTTATGTTTGCTTCAATGTAGTACGTTCAATGGAACTGGTTTTATTCAGGATTTATCAGTTTGCCATCAGCCAAATCTGGCGAGGAGCGGACGATCAATGTATGTGTGGTCCTTGTTTTAACAAATCCACTGTCAACAGCTTCCAATTAACTTTCTGATGTGCACGCGTATTGTACTTGTACATTTAGTAAATTGCATTCTTTCAGATTTTGTAGCAAACAGCTGCAAACAAAATCTGTAACAGTAATAACAACAACTATAATAAGCTTTATTCACACTCATGTAGAGATTACAAGATTGAAATGTTACATGGTACGCAATAGGTTGTATCTTCTTTCTAGGTTGCAGGCAAGCAAAAAACACGTCGTGGTGGTTCTAAGTTTTACTGTAATGATTCAGCAACGAGCATTATTTTTAACACAAATGAGCCTATCAAATCCGATTTAAACATTAATACACGACGCTAACGATAGTAAACAGGGTTCTTTGTAAAATTTTCTTTGCTTCATTCAAGTACGAAAATTATACGAATGAGTTTATTATCATAGCACTTATGTACATTTAACCTAAGCAAATGAGCGTTTATTTATAATTCATTTAAAGGGAAATCGTTTCTAAATAGGTTATCGGTGAATATTAGATCACCGCTGGCAATTATTTTCGGTCCTATAATTTTATCTTATATAATCAATTTTACCTACCAAAAGAAGTTTAATCAATTTACTGACACTTTAAAATCAATGCAAAAGTTCAACTGACTGCATGAAATATTGGACTTATCTATAAAGCGTTCCCCAAGAGTGACCCAATATTGACCTAGCATTGCTTTTCGTACTTCGTTGATGTGTGGCGCGTCAACCACTAAGCTATGAGCGCCCTAAACCTTCTTGGCAATGCATAAGCACCCGTATCTTGACACATATTGGTAATACATTGATCAGTATCGGTTGACGAAACCCAGCATTCAACCAAACTTCCAATATTATGCCAGCCTCTATCCAATGTCATGTTGCTACGTTAGTTGTGCTGAAAGTGGTATTGTTTCAGTGAAAAAAAAAAAATGGGAATATGTTTTGTTATCAGATTTACCGGTAAAATTTAGGTTTACTGTACATCCAAAAAATTTACCTCCTTATTTTTCAATCTACGTATTTTTAGATGTAGAATCCTAATCTGGAGTCCGTTTGATTATTATTCGCCTTATCGACCACCCGAGTTATAGATAAAAAAGTGATTTCTAGCATTATTGAGGTATGCTGAAATTGATGGTGACACCCATTTTTTGTGGAAATTAGGCAAACCAGACCTACGCCTTATACCTAAAATGCCCGAAATTATGAAGGGGTTTATGCTTAACTCCCCGACAGTACGGCCTAAAGGTGGATTAATCTAAGGAGTTATTCCTAACTACCCGATAGTAAGGCCTAAAGAGGGGTGAATCTGAAGGGTTTATTTCTAGCTACCCGACAGTACGACCTAAATTTGGCCCTTACGCATAGACATGCCTAACCTAACCTAGAGCAGTAGTGGGCTCCGGCGGGTCAATTAAGAAGCTGAAAAAACGAAAATTTGATAAAACAAAACAGATTTCTACAGATAAAGACCTATTGATTCTGAATCAGTAATTGTCAACGAATCAAACTATATTAATATAATTCTAAAGTTCAACTACGAGATAAGACGAATATTAGCCGTCCGTTTCTTTTCTCTCTCTCTTTGCTCGCCCCAAGTTTTCAACAGTCGACCTAACCTAGGTTAGATTAGGTTAAAATCCTATTTAAAAGGTCACACTGAACTGTGCCATCGTTGAGTATTTTTTCACCATAGGAAAGCAATGGGATAGGTTTTTTCCCTATAACTAATAAAACTAGGGGCGAGCGAAAAAAGCAGACTTTCACAATTTGATTCGGCATCGAAAAATACATCGATTAAAAAAATATAAAGGCCCTTTTTTTGGAAGGACATTAAACCTTAATTTTACCGACTTATACCAATGTAACTTTTGAATAAATACATTATACAGGTAATTCTCAAACCACACGTGAAAAGTTGTGTCCAGCAAGCAATTTGTGGCATGTTATTGCCTCGTCTTCGAGTTAAATAAATTGATGAAATTCTCGATCAGCAAGTTTGTATAAACATACTGCACGAGTCGCGAGTACAGTACTTCTAAGTCAACTCTCTCTAATGGGTACACTCCATGCATTTTAACTACGTATAACCTCCGGCGAAAATAAGAATCTTCACGTTACTGGTTATTTATTTTAGTCTACCCCTCACAGCTTTCTCTCCAGTAGGCTTTACGTTTTTTGTATAGTTTTTCAGGCTGTACTGTCTTATTTGCTGTGCAGCATTTTACTCCCAAGCACCAGTCGCCGTCGGTCGACAAATACGCCGACTTTTTTAGAAAACTCAGCAAGGAAAGTTAACAGAACATAAAAGACCGCAGGAAACTTTAATGGACTGCAATTCATTGCATAATAAATTATAGCTTTGAAGCGTCTAATCCGTGAGACGAGCAGCAAAATAAGATTAGCGTTCATCGAGCCGAAAACTTCCACCGTAGTTTCAGGTGTTTGCTTCGATTCATTT
>LQNS02278163.1:9505411-9519713 GCA_001587735.2 Parhyale hawaiensis
GGAAAATCAATATCAACTCTTTATGTGACTTGTTCATCTTTTGTCTGCGTTATGGTGTGTCTGCCTAAGTTCTTCGGTGTGAGTTGTGAAGAAAGCAATAAGCGGTGTCGTTTTATCTGGTCAATTAGGCATATGAACGTCATTACTGGTAGTGGACAGTCTGCTACAGAGCTGATGTGATCAATTCAACGTCATATTCTCGGGGTCTATTCAGGGAGACAAAATAATAGGTTCTTCCTATATCTGCAGCTTCAGTCTTTCTAAGGACTCAGTTTTACAGCCTTAATTACTATAATAATTTATTCTAGGACTAAAATAATCAGCAGGTGGTTTTTCTACAGTTTTAACAATTTCCATGTTCCATTCCTGCCGCCAAAATAGATACAGAGACTACGGAGTGAGAATGCAAGACAATACCACAGTCGAAGAACATATTGCTAGAGTTGTCGTTGTGTGAAAACGATGGAGTGGATGGTTTTTCGAACTTTCTCGCAACGCAAAATAGATTAAATGCTCACAGTAGGGAAACATTTAATTCTTCCGGTAATAGAATACTGTTCTTTACTTGGATGCCGCATGTAAGAAAAAAGCTAGAACAACTGGAATTCGAAGCATACACGAGTACGATTACAATATTCGACTTAGCTTTCTCCAATTGTACTCAATAGAACGAAAATTCGCGATTTACAAGCTTATATGTTTGGAAAATTCTGGAACGTATCACAGTAAATGTGAATGAACGGATTGCCGCAAAACACTCAGAAAGAACTGGAAGGACCTGTGATATACGCATCCCAAGTAGAGATGGTGGAAAAGCCGTGGCGACAAAATATTCTAAATAGCTTCACCGTGCGGGGAGCAAGATTGTTTAACAAAATGTCTCGGCTTATTCGAACGCCACTGATATGAAAATTATAAACGTAAAAAATTTGCTGGAATCTCATTTAAGAAGAATACCAGATAGACCAGCGGTCAGCGGTTATGTGCACTGTGGAGATAATTTGCTGCTGGCTCTCTCTTGGTCGCTAACTGCGGTCCCACAGAAGACACCCAGCAGCGTGACACCACACACGTGGGGTGGTGTGCGGAACATCACTTGGACTTCCTCCGAAGACCCACAAGGTACACAATTAAGGCATAGGTACAAGGATCTGTTTCAAAAGTCAGTATAGTCAGTGGATGCTATTTCTGTAGCTTGAATAATATTTTAGCATGAACAATAGTTACTGGAAAATCAATTTTTAAATGTTAGTTCGTATATGGATTCGACTTTGCATAATAATTTAGCCAGTAGTCTCCATTCTTCAGGTGCATAATTAAGGAGCTTATTTTTAAAATGAAATGGGCCATCTGGGTAATTTCTCCACCTAATATAATCTGAGCAATGTAATTCTGTAGCCAATATGATTATCGAGCCTTATTTGCACAGCTAGTTCGGTCAAAGGAGCCCATTTAAAAATATTAAATGATATCATGTAGAACGAAATAAATCGAAACGCTTCATACCCCACAGTGCATGTAACAATTTGGAACATTGTACGCACCAAAACGAACACAGCACTTTGAAATTCTTCACCTATGCTCTATGAGGAACGCACTAAATGAAAATACTGCATTCTGTGTAACACAATTATGTGAAAAACCCTGAACAGGTTATAAACCACAATTAATGAAACAACTTGACGTAGCTTAAATCTCTTAATTTTTTTTTATTAATGTGACAATGTAAGCTTTCATAATACGCCACGACGAACATTGTAATTGAAAAACCTGCACAATATCTTTCATATTTATATATATTACGTAACAATTTTACGTGATATTCATAGCGTATTACACTCACGTACACGATTATTTGAAACCGCGTACGTTTGCGTAATGTTATTCACATTCCTATATGCAACGTTTTGAAGTACCCGTTCAATTTGTATCTAGTGTAACTATACTGTAGTATTAAGTTGTGCCCTGCGCACGCGCACCATGTCCCTCTGCACGTCTTACGAAATACATTTTTTTTTCAGCACTTCTTAACATTTTAATAACCTAAATCTATGCACCACATTAAGGGTTCACGTGTACAAAACAACTTGGAACAACATACTGTATATGCATACGTAACAACCTGAAAACCATAGCCACAATAACACTTTGAAACACCATACACATCATATTGTGCACTTATGCAACTATTTAAAGCACCAAATACACCACTGAGTGCACTAACTTAACAATTTGAAACACCACAGACACGACAATCTATGAGTACGTAACAATTTGAAACACCACCGACACGACAATCTATAAGCACGTAACAATTTGAAACCTTGACACGCGTGAAATCCAAACTTCCAACTCGTCTTCACTCGCACAATAAACGAAGGCTTCAGAACTATCGTTCAGGGACGGTCTAGCTGGAAACATTGTGCCGATAAGACGGAAAAAATCCCTTATTCAGCAGATTTTCGGCTCCGGTTTTGGTGATGATGAAACGCTCGTCAGCGTCCGTCCAAATTTCTCTTACTGTCTGTTTTTATAACAGAGACTTTCGAGAAGAAAAAGTCCATTAGATACTGTAAACTGAAGTGATATCGCCTAGGAAGTAACATTAATAACTTGTGATGTATGTAACTGAAGCGATTTTGACACGTAACAAAAATTACGTGGATATCTCTTACAGCTTTTACGTTTTAACGAGCACTGCGGTTACAACATATAATGACGCATTTAACTTGTACCTATTCCACTAAGGTATAACGTACATAAGTCGTACGACATTCATATATTATACTTCATTTAACGTGCACCTGTATTAAGAGCGCAGCGTGTATAACTCGTCTACCATTCCTAGTATTTAACGTGTATAATATGAATGACATGTAAAACAAATAACATTCATGCAGTGTAAATAGCACATGATTCATAACGGGTTAAGTAACCGATAGGGAATACTTAAAGTTCCTAATTTCGAATAGAACAGATAGTACGTAGCATCGTCTGCTCAATTATTAATTTCAACAGCAGAACTTGCTTTATTTATGCTAAATTCCTGTAGCTCATTAACAGCCAGAGCGAGAATTTCGACTGCTCTCTCTTGGAATAAACCTATTGATCCGTCTACTGGCCGCTATCTAATCTAAATATATATATCAATATATATGTAAAACGTATAGTTCACCGTCTAAAATTATAAACAAGAAAATATTTATAGCAACTAAGACTGAAAAAGACTATCAATACAAGACAACGTCCCCGATATTGTTTACGAATTTTAAACTGATAATAGATTGCGTGTTATACAACCCTCTATACGCTACTAGTTTATTATAATAGAGCGCCAGGCAACGCCAATAATAATGAGGTATTGGAAATTGCATACTCGACTCACTATTTGTTCTTTGTGTAGAAGAGCTCATACCAATAACAACGTTTCCTGGAACTTAACAGTCAATAGGGGTGCTACCCATGTTATTAATTAATATACGGAAGGACAAATAATATTTATTAGTCTGTCTGGGGCTGAACAGTAAATGTACGACTAGACTCTATTTTTACTGAAGAGAACGGCTGATGCTTCGCTATAGTAAGCGGTACGCGCACGAGAGGCAAAAGTTTACTTACACCCACGGTAACAGCAGACCTTGCATGCTGAACAGCTATGCTGAAGGTCCCGTGAACGATCCCCGACCCTGGTGAGCGATCTTTGTGGCGCCTGGCTCGCTGAGTCAGCATACTTGCTAGGGTAGGGGAGGAGGGAGCAGGTTGTTGAACCTTTCACTTTTGCGCCATAGTTCCCAACAATTCGTTGTCGGCTGCAGCTGTACTTACTCCTCTTGGGGAGTTAACCTATGCCTGCAGCACGAACCAGTGCGGGTTTCCAATTGGGGTGCGGTGAAGCTGACTTTAACTTCCACGGTACCCTAGCGCAAGTTCTGAGCTCATGCTAAAAGGAGAATATCCCCACGGCAGTGTTTCCATGCAATTTTGGGCCTAGGCCTATTTTTGTGGACACTACTGTGCCTCCTTAGCGGTAAAAATACAGTCAACTTGACAGTACACTCATTTCGGGGAGCCCACACATACGAACACACACATAGGATCGTTCTGAAGACATAGGTAAACTGGCCCCAAAGGAGTGCATGGCTACAGTCCATCACAGATTATCATGGGCTATGGTGTCGTCAACGGAAGGCTCTTTTGCAAGGACCCTCGCCAACCGACCCGTTCCTCCCTCCTAGCCAGGGTCAGTACCCTTAAAATTTATGGTCAATGAGACGGTAAACAAATAGTAAAATTCCCCTTTTCACTAGATGAACTATTTTAACTTTCATTCGTGTATTGTAGTTGTGTGTCAAATTCAAACGTTCATTTTTTTAGCCACAGTTGGCAAAATTACTTTCACCATGGACCACGCGATACCTTGACTGTCCACTGAAATTTGCAAATGAGGCTAATTGTAAATAGATTAAAACTATTTTCCAGGTAACAGAACGACCTCAAACAAAAAGTAAACGGTTCTCGACGATGCAAAAAAAAATGCGTTTAAGATATATACCAACTATGGACAGTGACAATGGATGCCTGGGATAGCAAAATGACCTAAAATACTAAAATAAATTTTGTAATTTACCATTGGTCAGTGCTCAAACAAGCGAGTTTTATTTTATTTTTTTCAATAGATACATTCCCTTCGTCTCCAACAACCGCTCATATTAGCTTCAAGATAGTACGTCGAATGGAACAGATTTTATTGAGAATTTATCAGTTTGCCATCAGCCCCATTTTGCGAGGAGTGGACGATCAAGGCATCGTGTGGTTCACGGTTTAATAAATCCACTGTCAACAGCTTCCAACTTTCTGATATGCACGCGTATCGTACGTGTACATTTACTAAATTGCATTCTTTCAGATTTTGTAGCAAAAAGCTGCAAGCAAAATCTGTAACAGTAATAACAACAACAATAATAAGCTTTATTTAGCTGTCATTTAGAGAGAACAACATTGAAATGTTACATGGTACGCAATAGGTTATATCTTCTTTTTAGGTTACAGGCAAGCAAAGGACACGTCACGGTGGTCCTAAATATTACTGTAATGATTCAGTAACGAGCAATTATTTTTAACCAAAATGAGACCAACAAATTTAATTTAAACATAAATATATGATGCTTATGATAGTAAACAGGGTTCTTTGTAAATTTTTCTTAGCTTCATTCAAGTATGACAGTTATATGATTAAGTTTTTATCATAGCACTTACGTACATTTAACCTAAGTAAATGAGTGTTTATTTATAATTAATTCAAATCGCCATCGTTTTTAAATAGGATATCGATGAATATTATATCACCGCTGGCAATTATTTTCGGCCCAACAATGTCATTTAATATAATCAATTTTACCTTCCAGCAGAAATTTAATTAATTTCCTGACACTTTGAAAACAATGCAAAAGTTCAACTGACTGCATGAAATGTTGGACTTATCTATAAAGCGTTCCTCAAGAGCGACCCAATATTGGCCTAGCATTGCTTTTCGTACTTCGTTGAGGTGTGGTGCGTCACCCACTAAGGTAATAGCGCCCTAAACCTTCTTGGCAATGCATAAGCACCCGTATCTTGACGCATATTAGTAAAACATTGATCAGTATCGGTTGACGAAATGCCAGCATTCAACCAAACTTCCAACATTATGCCGACCTCTATCTAATGTTATGTTGCTACGTTTGTTTTTCTGGAAGTGGTATTGTTTCAGTAAAAAAATGAGAATATGATTTGTTATCAGACTTACCGGTATTATTAAGGTTTAATGTACGTCCAGAAAACGGGCCTTTTCATTTTTTTAACTGATGTATTTTTCGATGTACAATCCGAATCTGATGTCCGTTTGGTTAATATTCGTCTTATCCCCCATCCGAGTTATAGGACAAGAAAGTGATTTCTAGCATAATTGATGTATGCTGAAAACGAAAGTGACATCCATTTTTTGTGGATTTAAGACAAACCAGGCCTACACCTTACATAACCTACCCGATATTATGAAGGGGTTTATGCCTAACTACCCGATAGTACGGCCTAAAGGGGGATTAATCTGAGGGGTTATGCCTGACTACCCGATAGTACGGCCTAAAGAGGGGTGAATCTGAAGGGGTTTATGCCTAACTACCCGACATTAAGGCCTAAAGAAGGGCGAATAGACATGCCTAACCTAACCTAGAGCAGCAGTGCGCTCCGGTGGGTCAATTAAGAAGCTGAAAAGACGAAAATTTAATAAAACAAAACAGATTTCCACAAACAAAAACCTATGTATTCTGAATCAGTTATTTTCAACGAATCAAACTGTATTAACATATTTCTGAAGTTCAACTGGGGGATAAGACGAATATTAGCCATCAGTATTTTTTTTTTCTCGCCCCTAGTTTTTAACAGTCAACCTAACTTAATCTAGGTTAGGTTAAAATCCTATTTAAAAGGTTGTCCAGTGCACTGTGCCATCGTTGGGTAGTTTCTCCCATAGGAAAACAATGGGATAAGTTTTTTCCCTATAACAAAAAAATTAGGGACGAGCGAAAAAAAAAACGGACTTCAGATTCGGTACTACATCGAAAAGAACATCGACTAAAAAAAATAAAAAAGTCCTTTTTATGGACGTACATTAGACCTTAATTTTACCCACTTACCAATGTAACTATTGAATAAATACACTATGCACGTAATTTTCAAAACACACGTGAAAAGTTGTGCCCAGCAAGCAATTTGTGGCATGTTATTGCCTCGTCTTCGAGTTAAATAAATTGATGAACTTCTCGATCAGCAAGTTTGTGTAAACAGACTGCACGAGTCACGAGTACAGTACTTCTAAGTCAACTCTCTGTAATGGGTACACTTCATGCATTTTAACTACGTATAACCTCCAACAAAAATAAGAATCTACACGGTGGTGGTTGTTTATTTTAGTCCATCCCTCACAGTTTTCTCTCCAGTAGGCGTTATGTTTTCTGTATAGCCTAGTTACTTCAGGCTGTACTGTCTTATTTGCTGTACAGCATTTTACTCCTAAGCACCAGTCGCCGTCGGTCGACAAATACGCCGACTTTTTAGAAAACTCAGCAAGGAAAGTTAACAGAACATAAAAGGCAGCAGGAAACTTTAATGGACTGCAATTCATTGCATAATAAATTATAGCTTTGAAGCGTCTAATCCGTGAGACGAGCAGCAAAATAAGATTAGCGTTCATCGAGCCGAAAACTTCCACCGTAGTTTCAGGTGTTTGCTTCGATTCATTTTCTGATTTTAGAAGCTAGGAAGTGAGAGTACTTTATGTTAATAGCACTTGATTTCCGTATCGGAAAACCATGTCTGGTGGGAGTCAATATTTTAACGCTTTCATTATTTGGCTCCAACCAATGGCTATATTACCATTGAGGACCTCATCTATTAGTAACTTAATGCGGAGTTTAGTACCATTAAAATTGTTAGGTTTTCATTGAAACAAAGAGCTTGGTACTAGTGAAGTATTGTTTTATTTTTCGTACGATTATTGTGCGGCGCTACGTACAAGGAAAATTTGTGAGGATGTTCGTGCAAATTCTTCGCGTCCACTCGCAGAGAAAAGTATTTTGTATTAGGCACAAAGCTTTCTTCATGCTATACATTTACGTCTTTGCTAAGAAGCTTCACCCCTGCAAGGCAATTATGCCTGTCAGCACGGAGCTTATTCGTGCAAGACAATTATGCCTGTCAGCACGGAGCTTTATCCGTACAAGACATTTATGCCTGTCAGCACGGAGCTTTATCCGGACAAGACATTTATGCCTCTCAGCACGGAGCTTCATTCGTTCAAGACATTTGTGTCTGTCAGCACGGAGCTTTATTCGTGCAAGACATTTATGCCTGTCAGCACGGAGCTTTATTAGTGCAAGACATTTATGCTTGTCAGCACGGAGTTTTATTCGTGTAAGACATTTGTGTCTGCCAATACGAGCTTCGCACAAGCAAGACATGAAAGCTACTTGTCTTCACATCTCTGACTAAATAAGGAGCATTAAAAGGCAGCCGTTAGACTTTGATGTTCTTGAAGTTTGAATTTATACAGGGATCGTCGCCTTTGATGCTCCTCTATCTCCATAATAGAACGTGGGGTGCGGAACCATTGCCCATAGATATCGTAAGGCTGAAGCAGCAACCACATGAGCAGTTCCCCATTAAAAATACTAAATAAATAAAATAAATAAAAATCATTTATTTTTCTCATAAGGTACCGTTAGAGTCGTAGCTCTAGGTTAATGACAACATACTATAGAAATGATCCTTTGAAGTATGGTCTTGTACATGATCTGAAAAAGTTATGCTTCAACTGCATACGTTACGTTTGTAAGGAAAAATGTATTCATAATCTATAAACACTGTTTAAACTTATAAAATGTTCCACATGCACTATATTTGATCTGTGAATCTTATTTATACCCCCATCGGCATCGCCAGATAATGATAGCGTCTATTTTGGCGTGCAAAATATGCTGTATATGCGCTCTTTGGCATTTTTATTTCACTTTATCTTTGTAAGATCACAAGAAAATTCTGTATTTTGAAATAATGCGAATTTCCTGCTTCTAAATGAAAGAAGATGTTCACAGTCAATGTATTCTACATAATAATTATGTTGACATTTTTCAGGGGCAGTTTGTACTCTACTCCACATTCTTCTGCAAGTTATATATAACTTTACAAATTTCGTATCTCCAGGCTTTGAATGGACATATCTTCTTTTTACCCACTTCTTTGAAACTTCCGTAATTTCCACCTAATATAGTTTTGAAAGCCTTTCCTTCCATCACTTTCATATTTTTCTCCGTTAGTAGGCTGAAACCTTCCTTAACTCCCTTCTAAACCAGTAAATGTGGCTTCAAAAATATGGTACTTATGGTCTATATTCGCATTTTCGACTATGTGTGCTCTACAACCTCAGCAACTTTCGTCTATGCAGCATCGAAGGATTAGTATACAAAGCGTGTACGTACAGCTACAACACTTCGGCACCTAGAGTCTGTATATTCTACTGTTAATACCCCAGCTAGAGACAGCGGGTTCACCAGTTTAGATAAAATCTACAGGCCTCTGTAACAAGACTCCAAAGCCTCTATCTCGTGGTCACATTGTTAAGGATTTGTGATGATGTGCTTCACTTTGTTGCCAGGGTCTGAATGCAGATCTTTGTAGTGATTCTCCTTGATCTTGACATTGCGTTCAGTTACACAGAATGTGACACCATAGAAGCAAAGAATATATATTAATGATGTTATCATGATCATTGTAGTTGCGCTTAATATAGTTGTTACTATTATTGATAAATTATTATTATCACCATGATAGCTCCTATTTCTGCTTATACTTTATCTATTGCTATTCTCGTTGATATTGTCAATTATTATTGTTATTGTAATATTTTGAATAATCATTAATACAAGCGGGGCCGTGAAAATTATTCCACAATCTACTACACCTAAGCTATGCTTAACAACCTGCCTACGATTAACCTAATGCAGATTTTCTAACACAACACACCTCGTATATGCTAAAGCCAGTCATATAGCCCCGAGGAACTCAATCTAATCTAACAAAGTCCGCCAACCCTCTCTTTGGCTGAGATGCTTCTCCCCCTTCTTTTTTTCTTTCTTTTTTTTTCTCTTACGTCTTTCATTTTTTCTCCTCTCGTTTCCCAAGTCCTCTACATCCTACGAACATAATGGCAATAGCTCATACAGGGCCGAAGCATAAGTTCCGGTGTCTCTTTGGGAATGAACCTCTTGGTTCGTCTCCTGCCGCCTATCTTATCTAATCTAAACCCTAACACACAACGTCTAAGATAACGTCATTCGTGAATCCCTATGCTCGAATATCTACTCGCATCTTGATGCATGTCGTAGTTAAGTCTAAGACTCATCATCTAGCCTCTCTCTTGATTTAGTCCAGCAAACCTCATCGGACTTAACATGCCTCACAAACTTAATGCATCTCATCTAACCTAATGAACCTTATCTAACATGACTCTTTTCCTTCAGTCTAACGTGTTTGAATGCAGCGCTTCTCTTCTATCCTATCACAAACCCTCTAACCTTACTGTTCCCTGTAAATTAACAGACCTATGCTTTACCTCATCTAACCTAATGCGCAAAATATTGAAGCTGAGGCAGGCTGGCAGCAGCTTGGTACGCATAGTCAGTCATACTTTTCAAGCCTGTTTGTGATGTCAGTCGATAGCGCAGGCAGTAGACGAGCGAGCAACAGTGTTGAAGTGCCATGAGATTTTTGTTTAGGACAAATTGATCAAGTAACTGGTACTTTTCGGCAGAGAACTTTCTAAAAGCTTGGTGATTTCCAAGTAGTAACGATCTGCAATATGCATATTGGCTACGACATCGAAGCAAGAGGCTTCACAGACAAACTGAGAAATGGCACGAACGTAGCTGAAATTCTGCTAGATTCCGATTCTATTCTAATCAGAATGAACAGCCCGTGCTAGCGCCTTCCCCGTCTTCATATTCCGTGGTCGTTATTCGACGGTCCCGCATCACCATAGTCCCAAAACAGTCAAAGACGACTCATTTCAAGATGTTGATCGAGGACCTACCGGAATTTATTACAGTCTCCCCTAATGTATGGTCATCTTTGAATCGATTATGCTGATCCTTTCGCTCTACGGAATATCTTCGTTTTTTCTAAACGCCTAATCAATTTTTAGGTAGCTTTCAGTTGGAAATCATCAAGTTTAGGAGAACATTTGATGCTGCACTAGCGCCCTTCAAATTCACCCATCTTTTTTTGATGAAAATGGTATAATGATTCGCTCATATAGACTTGCACACTCATCATTGCTCTCACACTAACTGAAATCACGGCAAGGCTTGCTAAAAAAAACTAAAAATAAATAACTGAAAGTTAGGCTCGCCTGTACATACGCACAAAACAAGCTACTCCAGCTTTATCCCATATAGTGCGCACGTATGAAAAAGGGGTTGCAAACATTTTCGAAGACAGCCCCCGTACCGGCCCACCATGGAATGCAATTTGCCAGAATATGCGTAAAAGTGAAAATACAAATTTATAGAATCATTTGGCGTGGAGCTGCTCAGGTGACATCGGGAGCTACTTTGTAAATATGTATTCCATTATAATATGAACTAGCTAGAGCATCAATCACGGCAAAGGTATCGAAAAATTCAAATTGTTGCTCAGACCGTGATTTTTTTTTTTGTGTCATAACCAAAATCGAACTATTTGTGCCTTTTAGCCGTAATAACAGTTTCATAATTTTCTAGAAGATCCGTTCAAAATTTTTTGAGTTACACTCCTAACAAACATTCTGACAAACATCAGTCAAACTCACAAACAGACAACCGATCATCACCAAAATTTAATCATTTATGTCTCTTAACATTACCAACAACCTTTGTAAATTTCATAAGGATCCATTGTTAACTTTTTGAGTTATTAAAAAAGTGACAAACTAAAGAACGAACAAACAGATCATCACAAAATTTGGTCATTTACTCTTCGTGATATAACCTAACAACTCGTGTACATTTCATAAAAATCCGTAAATAACTGTTGAGTTATGACATTCGAGAAAGTGGGGAAGACAAACCAACAAACCGATGCACGGATCTTCACCAAAAGGTAATCATCTGTTCCTCCTATTATACTTAGCAATCCATGTAAATTTCGTCAAAATCTGTCCATTACTATTTGAGCTATCTTGGTGACCGACTGGCAGACAAAGAATATGACAGACATAGAGACAGACAAACCCGGCGAAAATATAACCTTCTTGACGGAGGTAATAATGGCATTAACCAGTGCACAATAACTTAACTGTAAGCACATATGTAATTTACATAGAGCTGGCATTTAGGATGCAAATTGGTTCAGATGCATGCACAAAGAAATACTTTGCAGAATAATTACCTGTCGGTCTAATAGAAATGCACTCAAGTAACATAAAAATTTCCTAGAGGAGAAGAATTGTTCATATATTGCTTTATGAAACTCAAAAGTGTGCAACGACCGTTTTTGATGATAGTTAACTAATAATGGTTGTCGCCAGTATATTACAAAATAATCCAGACAAAAATAATTACAACTATAATGTATATCTAAGCAATGCACCCAGCCATTGTAACAGCAATAAGTAAACAAACTTTCCAATAGACATCGTACATTTGAAACTCCATAGAAACTCCATCGAAATGGGTAAAATTCGGGTATGGTCATAAGTAAAATTAGACAAATGTGAGACAACAGGTAGCTATAAGCCTAGCCGCTTCTTGGACCTAAAAATTCTAATAATAAAGAAAGACCAAGAAAGTAATCATGGAACACGAGAAACATAGAGGTGTTATAGTCTCTTAAGCAATATTACAAAAAATAAACAAGGCGAGGAAAACAGACAAAAGGGTGCAGTAAATAATCAGAAGCAACGACATTCAAAATATTGTTAATAACAATAAAGTAACGCCTTTGGGGTTTCAGCTGCCCAGCCTTTGAGATGACCGAGCACCACACCCGCGCTGAAACCCCAGGCTGGTTGCAGCACGGTGTTCTCGGTCACATCAAACTGCAAAATGGTCATTCTAGAATAAATTTACAAGGATCGATTCACGAGGAATGCGATCATAGTTAAAGGATACTGTTGAATGAGCTAAGCAGATGAAGTCTGAGTACGGACAGGAACTGACATCGGCAGGAACTGACATCGGCAAAAGTAGATTCTCGTCTAGCTCATTGATTAACTTAACTAATTGGCAGACAGTGATTTCTTTCTCAACTTCCAGTCTAATTGAAGGTACCCTAAATTTGTATCGCCTCATTCTATAATTGTTCATTGGTTGTAGCGGCAACATATATCTGTTAAAAGACTGACGGTCTTCAAACAAAAACTTACGAGTTAACCTAAGTATAAAGTATTTATATACATCATGAAATTGCAACCAATCTAAAGCTATATACATTTCCCCTACTTATAGATCAAGTACGTAATTAGTAGTTTGTACTATCATATGTACATAACACGCAGAATTGTATTCATTAAAATTGCGACTTTGTTCCTCACTGACTGGGATGCACCTCCCCATAACTCTATACAATATATAAAGTGAAGAAAGACGATACTATAGTATAAATCTTTGAGCGTACATAAAGGAAGCTTATTGTTGATGCGGTAAAATAATCCTAAGGCTTTACTCAACTTTTTGCAAACATCGACTATGTGCAAGTTAAAAGATAGCTTTGAATCTAAAATAAAGCCAAGATACCTTATTTCTTTGACCCATTCCAGTCTGAAACTGTGAAAAAAATGCACCAGGACGCTCTAGAATGTCTTTGGTCGTTACTAACCTCAGTTTCGTTTTTGTCACATGAGGAATTAATTTACTACTGGTTAGTCGCAATGCAAGATATTCCATACATTTCTTAATTCTACTCACAGCTTGATTAAAATTATCATCTGTTGCATAAAACACAACATCATCCGCAAATAAGCCGCAACTAGCACCAGTTATTAGAACAATGTCATTGATAAAAACATTAAAGAGAAAGGGGCGTAGTGCCGTTCCTTGGGGAACTCCTAGCAACACTGGCTTACCTCTAGAGCAGGCGTTATCATATGAAACGTACTGAGTACGGTTAGCAAGATAGGAGCATAAGAGAGCGAGTACATAATGGGAAACACCGTACTTCCTCAGCTTAGTAATAAATAAATCAGGATTGATAGTGTCGCAGGCTTTCCTGAGGTCTAAGAACAAGTAAATGGTAAACTTTTTGTGTTGGAGAGCTGTTAAGCAGTCGGAAATGAGTGTTATAATGGAACAGGAAGTTGACGTACCTTAAGTAAAACCAAACTGCAAAGGCGATAAAATATTAAATTTGGTAAATTATGAACTTAGGCGTCTAAATATAATATTTTCGAATATTTTGTTTCTTTCTCTTTCTTAGCAAAAACTTTATATCATTGTTACATTTGGTTCGTTAACATATTTTTATCTAGGTCTTGTTTAACACCGGACAACATCTACTACATTCTTTCATTATGTTATCGATAGAGTGGAGAGATTTATCTAGCTGTGAACCAAAGAGGGCAACAGACAGAAAACGCTTGAGAGAAACAGAAGTGAAAAAAAAAAACAGATTTGAAAAAGATTCTTTTACAAAGCTCAAGAGACTACGCAGAGCGGTTTATGTTCTTCACAGAAGCTCTGCCCTTTGTTGAACAGCAACCATAGAAGATGAGCCGATAGGCCTCTTTTGCTTTGAG